>JBAMJV010000525.1:0-38180 GCA_037951105.1 Echinarachnius parma | reverse complement strand
CTATACAGGGTGGCCCCCAACCAACGGAACGGGGCACTTCCCAAAATAAAGTAACAATTGTATTATGTCCATCGGATAGGGTGACTTTTAAAATGAACAACGATACCAAGAACAGTCAATTTGGTCGTGTAGTTTTTGTTTTAGGGCGCTGTGAGTGACACGATGTCAGGTTCTCTTTTGTGTCAATTTTTACCGAGCCAGTGCTTGATGAATCGCACGTACCGCCTTTCATATCGTTGAGCAACGCGCGCCATTGTTAGTGTGCGCTCAGCCGTGTGCCGAGAGAATGGGCATGGTCGCTCAATGGTATTACGGGCAGGGAGTGCGATTTAACTGGCCCTGACTAGGTAGAAATTGGCAAAAATTGGCACCTGACATGGTCTCACTCACAACGTCCTAAAACAAAAACTACACGACCAAAATAACTGTTCTTGGTATCGTTGTTTATTGGACATACAAATGTTGGTACTTTATTTTGGGAAGTGCCCCGTTCCGTTTTTTGGGGGCCACCCTGTACAGTAGGCTTGTTAAGGGGTCCGTGACTGCATTGTGGGGTACGATTGTTTTACTTGGCACACATATTCCTTAGATCCAAAGAAAAAAATGTATCCAAAGAGACACTCTGTATCTATACAAATTAGGCCTTATTTCCATAATTTATGCAAATTTATTCATGAAAAATGGGATATTCTATGAAAATGGTGTTTTTATATTCCTTGGATCAAAAGAAGAAAATTCATCTAAAGAGACACACTGTATTTATGCCAATTATACCTGAGAGAATAAATTTGGAAATAGATGGTCTAGGGTATATCAAGGCCAGTGGATCAATCTAGCAGATTATTTTAACCTTACGTGGGCATCTGGTCCCTCGAATCCAAGATGGCCGCTGGCAGGAATGTAATTTTTTTTTTATTTTGTCTTACTTTTGAACTAATCATGGTACAAACATGGGTGATGTGTCTGCCTCAACAAGTGTTTGGATGTCTGAATCAATTTTGGATCCACTGAAATAACTAGCCAGGCATTTGTGTTAGTGTGGGTTTGTTTGTGTGTGTGTGTGTGTTTGCAATAGTTGGGTCATTTTGAAAATTGTATGTATCTGTATTTTTTAAAAATTTGTATGCATTGGAATCGATTTCATAAGGCTTTGCCTTTCTTTTGATTCCAAACACTTTAATTTGTAACTAGAACTTCATATTTTCATCGTAGGTTTGTTTTTAAAGTGTTGAATACATTTTGAATTGAACTGAATTGAATTTGTACAGAAAACTATACATGTAATTAAAGAAAATACTGTAATGTAATGTATTTGGTTGATGAAGTGTCCTACGATGACTTAGATAAATGAAAATCTGAACATTATATATTTTTTTGTATAGATGATCAGTTCTTTTGGGGGGTAAAGCCCGACTGTCACCTCCTCGTGGTGACCCCTGGGTAACACAAACGACAGCGGTGAAGCCGTGACAGGCCTAGCACGTCGGCGGTGGATGTAGCTTCGCTCACGAACAACGCAAACAGCCTCGAAACGGACGGACCAAACGGAAATTGACTGAACGGACTCGGACAAAGGCTTCTGGATGTATGCAAACATTAGTACTATAAATGCTGGTACCATACGAGGGCAGACTGACAAGTTAGTTAACTTAAACTATTAAGAGAACGTCACCTAAAAATCATGGGAGTAGCTGAAACTAGGCTTAGAGGAAACGGAAGGAAAACTGTTCATGAACCAATCTACTCTGGAAACAAAAAGAACACCAAATATGGAGTAGGGGTCATTTTTGACCCAGCTTTCTCACAGTACATTGAGAACGTAACATATTTTGAAAATCGTCTTTTGTTAGTGACACTAAACATAAAGAGCTACAAAGTCACTTTCATTCAAGTATTTGCCCCCAAACAAGGCAGGTCAAGGGAAGAGAAATATGAAGTTTACGAACAATTGCAAGACACCATAGACATCACACTAGACGGCAGCGACATCATTATTATGGGGGACTTGAATTGCCATGTTGGAAAAGATCCCGTTGAAGAAGTGATTGGCAAATTCGGCGTCGGAGAAAGAAATGAGGAAGAGGAACTGCTTATCGACTTTTGTGTGAGGAACAACCTTTCTGTAATGAATACATACTTTTCGCACAGGGAGAGCCATCAATACATATGGTAGATATACATCTCAAGGATTGGACAATATGACCACAAATCACAAATCACTTTGTCCTGACAAACAAAGGGAAGATGAAAATACACTAACCATCTGTCCAGAAAAAAACAGTGAGGAAGAAACTGAAAATAGAGAATTTGGAGGGTGCTAAAGCAGAAATCGAACAGAAGTTAGAAGAGGAAAGAAACAACATCAAGGGGGAAACCATTGATGAATACTGGAATAGTTTGAAAAACTGGTTACAAGAAATTCAGGAAAATGTGGTTGGAATGACAGTTGTGGGAAACATGAAAAAGAAAAGGACTGGCTGGTGGACAGAAGAGCTAGAAGGTGAAGTTGACAAGAAGAATGAATGCTTCACACAGTGGCTGAAGAATAGAACGCCAGAAAATAAAACAACTTATGTGAAGCAGTTGAACTATGTCAACCAGTGCCCATATTTCATAACACCCCGATAAGCTAGTTGGTTGATCAAATTACAATTTTGATGTCCGCTAGGCTTAGCTGGTATTCACAAAAGGCCGATAAGCTAAATTCGCTATCGTAGTCGAGGCCTGGCATAGCATGACAACCCATCTGTCTAATAGCCCGGTCACATATCAACGGATTGCGCAAACGTATGTCAAACGGACAGCTAAATTTTCCATCCGTTCTATGCGTTTCTTGTCCGTTCCTTGTCCGGTGATGTACGTTGTTCTATGTTTTGTACATGAAGCATTGGAGACGACTTTCATCACAGGAGAATTTAATTTTGCAAATTGTCTATTCGTTGGGCATACGTTTCCGCTGTCCGTTGATATCTGACCGGGCCATTAATTCCAAAAGCATTTGGTATTCCACGACATTGTTAGTCGAAATGCGAACTATTACCACAATAGATCTGCGGTGCCGACTAAACATTGCTAAATGCATTGAAATCTATTTATGCGGGACCTTCTGTATAGAGCTTTGTTGGACTTACAACAAAGGCGTGAAGTTGAATGACGACCTAACACCCAGCTAATTTTTTCTTATTCACCAAAACCAGATAGGACACATTTTAGCGACAACTAGACCAAAGATTTAGAGCTACTCTGTCAAGGGCCGCAGGGTAAAAAATAACTGTAAAATTACAGGGTTTTTTGCCCTTAAAATTTCAACTTTTCACCATTTTATCAAACTTACAGAACTTTTCCTGTAAAATAACAGAAATCTTGTTAGTTTATGGGAAATCATCATTTATTTACAACTACCTACATTCATAACTGTTAATAAACGGGTTCCCTGTACTACCTACGACTGTCCCTGTTTTTATACAAACTGTTCACATGGCTCTGATTTTTTTACGAACATTTTCCTGTTAAAAAACGACACTTGCTTGTATAATCAAACAAAAAATGTATGCTAACAACATAGGCTGTTTTTTTTTACTACCCCGGTCTGTGAAAAAACAGGGAACCTGTTAAAAACCTACAGTTTTGTGTAAACACTAAATACAAATATACCGTTAAACCACACAATTTCCAGTAATTTAGATATTCCATGTATGATTACAAGTCGGCCTATACATTTTCAAGACAGGCTTGTGAAAAAACGCAATTCGCCTGTAAAAAGACAATACTTTCTAATAACAAATACAATAATTGTAAAATTACAGGGTTTTTTTGCCCTTAAAATTACAATTTTGCACCGTTTGATCAATTTTACAGAATTTATCCTGAAATGTTGTTAGTTTATGGAAATTATCTTTTACTCGTTGCAGGTAGTACGAAACCGTTTATTAACAGTTATGAATTTCATTACTGTTAACAAACGGTTTTTCGTACTACCTGCAACTTTCCCTGTTTTTTTTACAAAATTTGTTCGCAAGGTTCTGTTAATATTTACTGGCGACAATTTCCCTGTCAAAAAGCGACAATTTATCTTATAAAAACAGAACAAATACTGTAGACCTACGCTAACAACACAGGCAGTTTCTTTTACTACCCAGGTCTGTGAACAAACAAAACAGGTAAACCTGTTAAAAAACCTACATTATTTTAGGCATAAATACGAATATACCGTTAAATCACAACATTTCCAGTAATTTGTAACAGGTTCATGAATATTTATTAGCTAGTTTGTGCTTTTGCAAAATGAACAGAAAAATCTGTTCATAATCCCGTTATTTTGTAAAATGATTATCGAAATTAATTTTTGATTTAGATTAGTGTAATTAATTATCAGTGGACTCTTGTTAACCCCTTATGGGTGACAATTCATGAATGCAATAATGTTTTAACGTCTGTGTTAAAGTACTAACCATTAAAACACATACATCGTGGTGTACCATGTTTATAAGCTAATCGTGAACAAAGGAAGATGGATAGGAATGATAGGTACGATAGGTATAGGCTTAGGGCACAATGTCGTAGGTTATTAGGTAGGTTATTAGGACTAGGAGGACTAGGAGGATTGGACTACACTGTAACAAATAACTCCCAGGAATTTCTCGCCAAAACGCTATTTTTTTTTTTACAGTGTATGCCGTGAAATATACAGAAAGAGTATGTGGAAAAACAGAATACAGAAACAGGAACATCATATTTTAACAGGAAAGTCGCTGTTACAAAACAGAGAAAACTTGAATTTTACAAGATTATATGACATGAAAAATACAGACAGCTACGGTGAAATTACCGTATGATCATTAACGGGAACCTGTAATTTTACGTGAGGCTATAAAATAACAAGAACTCTCGTAAAATAACGGGGGTTCCTGGCGTTACGACTGCCAGGACATTCCCGTAAAAAACGGCATTTATTTTTTACAGTGCGGTCATACTTGCGGTAGTGAACGTAGTTGAACGTAGTGGTGGCTAACGTTGTTGATCGTAGTTGAACGAAGTTGAAGGTAGTTGAACGTACTAGCATCCGTATTGTACCGTAGTTGTCTGTGATGCTAACTTGGTATTAACTCGGGGGAGCCGTGATCTTCGATTTAATTTTTGAACTTGTCAAAAGAGCGGTACGTTAAAGGCATCCGTAGTAATAACGTACTAAACCGAAGTTTAACGTAGTCTAACGTAGTCTAACGAAGTCTAGCGTAGTCTAACGTACTTCGTTACGTACTTAACTGTACTCTAGCGTACTATAACGTACTTTACCGTGCACAAAACCAGCATCGACAGTCTTGATCCAGACATGTTTAATTAACAAAATTAAGACAAATTTCAGAGACCTGCTATGTTTGAAAAACAAGCGCAATGGCCGTACCACACCACCGGTTGGCTGTTATACTCCGTGCGGAGTTGCTATTTACCGTAGTTTGACGTTCTTTAGCGTAGTCCAGCGTAGTGGCTACCGCAGTCTCTCGTACTCAAGCGTAGTCAGACGTACCACTCCGTACCTGTCCGTGAGCAAGCTGTACCCACATTAGAGTAGTCTAGCGTAGTTTAATGTACTTAAACCGTACCCTTCCGTGGCCAACCACCGTACCTTAATGTAATTCAACGTAGTTCCACGTTGTTCAACTTAGTTTAACCTAGTTTAACGTACTTACACCACGTCTGACCCACATTAAATTACCATACGGATCACTACGTCCACTACCGTAAGTATGACCGGCCCTTCATACCTCTAAATTGCTAGCAAGTAACAATCTGCTCGGTTTTTTTCACTGCGTGAAGCGCGATCGTGAACATGGCACGGATAATATTCGAGTTAGGTGAATTAAGGCGTGCCATGCGTAGGAAGCGCGTTTTTCGTGATAGGAGAAACCCACTAGAAGTTTTTGATGATAGCGAATTATGAGGAGGGAGATGTATTTGTTTTGTTATATTGGGGATCGTAATGTGCTTCCGCGTGATTCACGCACCCGAACCCCCCCCCCCCCCCCCCATTCACCCTTATTAAGACAATTATGTTATACTTTCCACACCCCATTGGCTGCCCCTTGACTCCCCCATCGGGTTGGCCCGGTTCAGCTCATGCAAACCATATTTGATCATCTTGTATTTAAAAATAGCACACAACAAACTCAATAAAACGCATCATGAGGGGCCATCTACAAAGTACGTACGCAACATTTTTTGTCCGTAATTAACCCCCTCCCCCCTGTACGCACTTTTTGTACTTGTTTGCATGTGGTTGAATGCAGCGTACGCACCAGTGTGACCCCCCCCCCCCCCCCCCCCCCCTCTTGTAAGTACGTGTACTTTGTAGATGGCCCCTAACAGGAAGAAAGTTGGCCATTCTTTCTTTCACAAGTTTGAATTAACTGCGCATTTATGCGATGTTGCAATGTCAAACAAACTTGCGACAGATGGAACTGTTACCATGACAGCCACGATGAATAAATTAGGTCACCCTAATTGTTAGCTTGTTATTGGTATGGTTAGAAGTGCTTCTTGAATTACAATTTAACAACCCACTACGAAGATTTAAAATGGCTATTGTATTACAAGGCTTAGACGCTCGTTTATTGGTCGATATGGTAAGGGCATAGACAACACGCAAAATCTACACACATTACTAAAGACATACCCATGCACGTGTGTGTTGTGCACTGGTCTGTGAAAACAATTAGTGATCACCCAAGCGAGTTTCGTGTGTTCGCCGCTACTTATCGTCCAACCTGGCATTTTGGCAAGGAGATAAGGCCTAGCTGACAGATAGGCTTTCGGGCTTTTATGAATATGGCCACAGGTGAAGAAGAGGGCCCGGAATGAAATGTGGGAACGGATAGGAAAATATTTAAAAGAAGATGCACATGGAATCAAAAAGCTGTTGTCTGGATAGAAAGGCAAAGGCCTACAGGAACAGTGAGGGAAAAGTTCCGATTAAGGAGATAATAGCTTTTCCCCCAATCGGAGATCACGTTCGCTCGCGAGACGCAGGTGTCATATTTCAGCCACTTGAGCGAGCAATATAACCGCTCCGACTAGATGTGTTCGAGTTGTTTTACGCGTAATTCACTATTGTAGCGAAGCCGTTCATGTATATCGCACAGAGAGCGCGCTAGCTAGCTTAGCATAATGTGTTTAGTAATTGTTTTCTCGAAATTAGCATACTTACTGATCAGTTTATTTCAAACTAATATCATGATCATTGTTGTTAAAATCATAACGATTGGGAAGGGGGATTAAAATTAATATTTACCAACAAACATATGTGTGTATTACTGTATATACTTTGCGTGATCATGTAACATTAACATAAACAACAAATTTCAAGTTATTTATAAAGAACGTGTTGTGTATAAAATATTGTATTTAAGAATGACTTAACAGCAAGTACATGAACATGTATATTATAATATATCTTAGGAATAAAATGATTTATTTTTTTAATGAGCGTTTTTACTCTCGCTCTCAGTTGAAAGAAGTATTGTTGTAAGAAATTTGAAATAGCGTGATCCTTACTGTTAAAGCGGCTAACAGTAATGATAGCAATCATGTTCATTGTATGTAGCAATTTACAAGGGAATTCCCCCCCCCCCCCCCCCTACCCCACATGATATGCCTGTGACTGACCGTGGGAAAATATCTCCGCCCTGGAATGAAGCGTGTTCTCTTGGTCTACACCTATTAGTTTTACGTCTCGTTATGCCTAGTTCGTGATGTGACTCCATTTAACAGGATTTAAGTTCCGCAATTCAATCTTGACCCTTATAATAATACCCAACCAAACCTAAAACTAATATTATCCTAAACCTTTACAAACCCTTAGTCCTAAAATCCAAGATCCACTCTAACTTCTGAGTTCTGAAATCGTTGATAGACGAAATAACGAAATGGAATATATAGCCAACACGATTAACATACGCACTGGGAGTAAGATCAGGCCAGGCGAATGAACGAAGGCGAAACATTTACGTTATTTACACACCATGGGCACACATACATCGCCATGTGCTGCGCTCATACACTAGACTCGCATCGTGCTTCATGTGGGCCAAGTGCATGGGAATGTACGCTGCAGCACTGCGCGCACGATCGGGCATGCCTTTACAGGGGAGACTAGAGCGGAGTCTACCAGTCGTTTCAAACTGACTTACGCGCGTTACCTAGAAAACGAGTAATTAGGATGTTTTTTTACGATCAGGCGAGATACTCGAGTATCTCGAATAGGGTCTCAAAATCACCCAAAATCAGGAAAAAGGGTATCTTTTTTAGGCTGATGAATTACTCGATTAGGGTCTCAAAAAGATGAATTACTCGTTTAGGGTCTCAAGAACTCAGCTTACTTGCTTAGGGTATCAAAAATAGTTATCACTTGCTTTTAATAGGGGTTTACAAAAAAACAGATTACTTGCTTAAGGTATCAAAGACCCCTGTTACACATACCTTTTAAAGGGATCTAGTAACTTTGTTGACATGTGCAAAAAGTGATGAATGGTTGATGCAATGAATATTATTGTTATCTCATATGTCCACAGGGTATTGTGTGAAAATTTCAAGTCAAATGGATATTGCATGGCCAAGTAATGAGCGAAAATGCAAAGTGATATTCAATAACTCACTGCACTCACTTTGTACACAGAAGAAAAACTCGCCCGGAGTTTTTCTTATCTGAATACTTCGATCGTACATATCTTTGTAACGAAAGAAAAATTTGAAAAAACCGAAACCTGTCCCTTTATTTTTTTTTAATACGAATACAACAAGGTATGAGGGAACCGCTAGAATGACAAATTTATTTTGAGGATTTGGACAATGTTACTAAGTCACTTTTCCTGAGGCGGCCTCAGTCCACTTCATTCATGTGTAACATGGGTACATTTTGAAAAGCCGGCCTGAGGCCAGCCCCATTTCTGTCCACCTCTGGATGTGGTTTGAAGCCGGCCTCAGGCCGGCCTCAGTCCCGCAATCGGTATGTGTAACAGGGTAAGCGGACTGAGGCCGGCTTTTATGCAAATGCGCTTGCAGCGCGCGCGTAATGCGCTTGCGGCGCGCGCGTAATGCGCTTGTAGCGCGCGCGTACTGCGCGCAATAAGGAAGTAGGCCGCTTAATATGCCTAATATCAAAGACTGTAGAATTACAAGACAGCTCACTGGCGGTCGCGCAGCGATGTTCCTTCAAACAGAATGAAGATTCAAATCGAGCTTAAGCCTAGAGCTTAGTAACCATATGAAATTAATTACATCACTATATTTGTGTCATTTTTATTAATAAAAAAACATTTTAAAATTATAGTCGATAGCTTTTTTGGAAATTCAGTTCCATTCTTTAGTATGATTTTTTTTAAAATAAAGATTAGACCGATCTTTCTAAAACTCGGCAAATTAGGCTAGTATGAAGATTGACCAAGAGCTTTAGTGGCGACCTTAGTAACCTATAGGGATATGTCTTTATGTCAAATAAATATTGTAAAATTATTGTCGATGAGCTTTTAGAGATTTTCACTCAGATTTTTGAAATAAAGAATTGTTAAATTCACAGATCTCGAACGTGCACAATAAACAGGCAATGGCATATTTGGATATTTGCATATTATCACGCACACTGTCTGGAATATTCGCACCGACAAACCAATCGACTTTGTTCTTCCCAACTTGATACTGCTTTGTGGAATAATTGACCAATGATAACTGCGTATGTGTGCGCATTATAAAATCGGTGCGCTTAGTCAGCTGATTTATTTCCGAAAATAGTGTTGTTGCTAGGCTAAAAATAGCCGAGTCATTCACATTAAGCCAGCAGCAACAACAACTGCAACAATAAATATGTGGGGAACCCCCTGTGCAATTTGCATTGTGACGTCAGGACTGTAATTGCGCGCATTAACTGAGGACATCGCGCGCTGCCCATTCACTTTGTACAAGAAAATTGTCCAGTGGTCGGTCTTTCCATTAAGCGTCTTTGCTAATAGCCGTATTCAGACGATGAAAGCCAAGTTCTTAAAGGGATCTAGTAACTTTGTTGAGATGTGCAAAAACTGATGAATGGTTGATGCAATGTATACTGTTGTTATCTCATATGTCCTCAGGGTATTGTGTGAAAATTTCAGGTCAAATGGACAATGTATGGCCAAGTAATGAGCGAAAATGCAAAGTGATATTGGGTGATATTCACCAACTCACTGCATTCACTTTGTACAGGGATGAAAATCTCGCCCGGAGATTTTCTTATCTAAATACTTCAATCATACATATCTTTGTAATGAAAGGGAAATTTGAAAAACCGAAAGCTGTCCCATGATTTTATTGTTAATACGAATACAACAAGGTATAAAGGAACCGCTAGAATTACAATTTTATTTTGAGGATTTGGACAATGTTACTAAGTCCCTTTAAGAATTGCAATTCTTAAGAATTGCAATTCTTAAGAACTTCAAAATGTGTGTTCAAACGATGCCAATTCTCGAGAGTTGCAATTCTTAAGAATTAAAACCGGAAGTAGCATGCGCGCCTTTCTCATTTGAGGTCACGCGCGCTCACTTGACTTGTTTTCACACCGGAAGCATATCTCGGTCACGAGGTCAACCCAAACCACGAGTCTCGAAGCTGATTGTGTTCAGACGGTAAAAAAAGTAGACTGCGCGCAGTCGCGCGCTTATCGCGCGCTCATTCTGCGCAAAATCTTACAAGTATCTTGTGGTTATCTTGTGGTTTGCAAACCACAAGATAACCACAAGATAACCACGAGATTGCGCATTTTTTGCAGTGTACGCAATCTCGTGGTTTGGAAACCACAAGATAACCACGAGTTTTGCGTGTTCAAACGAGCGCAAACCACAAGATATTCTTAAGAATTGCAAACCACAAGATAACCACAAGATAACCACGAGATTTGCTTTAATCGTCTGAATGCGGCTAATATCAAAGACTGTAGAATTACAAGACTGCTCACTGGCGGTCGCGCAGCGATGTCCCTTCAAACAGAATGAAGATTCAAATCGAGCTAAAGAGAAAGTTGGGTACACCCAGAGGTTTGGGTACAGTACTGAATCTTGTTTATTTTACCTCTATTCTACCTCTATTCTTCTCTAAGCATTACACTCTCATCACATTTTCTTTGACTGCAGCCACTTAAGGACCCACCCATGCCTGTTTGACCTGATTGGTCAAGCAGTCCTTACACTCACCCACTCACAGTTGCTTTAATTGTTTTGTGTCTCCGCCTCCTTTCCTCTTTCCAGCCCCCCTTCCATACATGTGTTTATGTTGGTATATATTCTGTGTTTTTTCTGTAGTAACTGTCATTTGTGCCCTGACGAAGATTCTGCTAGGATCGAAAGCTAGGCTGTATACGACTCTCTTGTTTATTTTAATTAATTAAAAAACATTTACAAATTATTGTCGATGAGCTTTTTTGGAACAAATGTTCCCTTTGTTAGTATTAATTTAAACAAAAGTAAGGATCAGAACGTACTTACTTAAACTCGGCAAATTCAGGCTAGTATGACGATTGAACATCAGCTTATCTCCAAGTTGAGTACACCTGGGGGACACATTGTTTTTCTAATTCAATATTGTCTTTGTATATGTAAAAATATTTACAAATTATTGTCGATGAGCTTTTAGAGATTTTCACTCACATTTTTGAAATAAAGAATTGTTAAATTCACAGATCTCGAACGTGCACAATAAACAGGCAATGGCATATTTGGATATTTGCATATTATCACGCACACTGTCTGGAATATACCCACTGACAAACCAATCGACTTTGTTCTTCCCAACATGATACTGCTTTGTGGAATAATTGACCAATGATAACTGCGTATGTGTGCGCATTATAAAATCGGTGCGCTTAGTCAGCTGATTTATTTCCGAAAATAGTGTTGTTGCTAGGCTAAAAATAGCCGAGTCATTTACATTAAGCCAGCAGCAACAACAACAATACCCTACGACAGGGTGACATGAGAAATAAAACATTGAACATTGAACATTGAACAAGAAAATTGTCCAGTGGTCGGTCTTTCCATTTGGCGTCTTTGCTAAAATCAGGGGGGTCATACTGCGCGCTAATCTTGGAAACTTGTATGGACTGGCTAACATGGAATTCTGGGATACGTTTAGTCTAGGATCGAGACCCTCGATCGCATGCTGAACATAGCGCGACCAACGAGAGAGGTCTGCGTAACATCAGTGATCGCTGCTCACGAGGCCTCGGCTGGCAGCCATCACTGCTGTTGTGCAGATCTTTCTCGTTGGCGGCTATCTATAATGGGTGGAGGGATTATTTTTAGCATGCGATCGAGGGTCTTAGATCATAGACTACAAATACCAAGCATTCCATGTTAGCCAGTCCATGAAGTTTCCCTAACCGGCCATGTTTGCTGCGTGTTAAGGCTATGTGAAAATTAGCGCGCAGTGCGTAGATTCTCTTCTAGTTATTTATATACTACTTCCAAGCCTAATATGGGATACAAGGGCGCGCGGATGCCAACACGTATATAGTATGAGCAGAGCCGTATATGGGTATGAGGCCCGATCAACGTGAATCGTGTGATATAGATGTACAGGGGTCCTGCCATGTGTTAGAGGGTCGTGCGCTATGTGTAACAGGGGTTTAATGGTCTCGAGGCGGCTTCAAATTGCCGGCATGAGGCCGGCCCCGGGGCCGGCTTCAAAAGCCGACGCATGTGTAACAGGTATAGTTATGACTTGCTTAGGGGTTTACAACAAATTGATTACTTGCTTAGGGTATAAAAAATAGTTATAACTTGCTTAGGGGTTTACAAAAAATTGATTACTTGCTTAGGGTATCAAAAATACTTGCTTAGGGGTTTACAAAAAAATGATTACTTGCTTAGGGTATCAAATTACCGATAATCATACTTACTTAGGGTGTATTTTTTGCACCACGCAAATACTCGTTTAGGGTGCTTTTGGCAAGTCCTTTGTCACGCATGATACCCCCTTTCTATGAGGACAGACCCCCCCCCCCCCCCTCCCCCGGGGACTTACGCATGTTCGTATCTGTATATTTCCTTTAATTTCTCGAAAACGGCACGGTAAATTCTAATCTTTTAAAATCAGACCCTAGATTGAGATAAACACAGTCTTGGCCCCGCTAAATAAGTTACCCGAGTGCCTCTGTTCATTGAACTTTCGCTATAGCGCAGTTGTAGAGACGAAAGCATTGTGGTTATTGCGTGTGTATACCGTAGTGTATGTCGACTTTCAGTGCGTTGAGCTATGAATCCTGCGTCCGTACGCTGAGTATACCCCGTATAGGAGATCTCCTTTATTGGTTCTTTTCCCTCACTTAGGAATGGGAATAATGATAAATCAAAGAACACTAGCCAAAAGGATAAAGCTGGGGAAATTAGTACAGACGAAAGTAATATTCTAGACAGGTGGATTGAGTACTTCAAGGATTTACTAAATGTGAGAGGAGAGAAAGAACCAGATACACGCAATCAACTCGAACAACCTGATCTTTTACTTGATCTCGAGACGACTGTAGACCAGATAACAATGGCTGAGCTATAAGCAGCAATCAACTTAACAAAGAACAATAAAGCCCCTGGACCCGACAGGATCCCGATCGAAACAATAAAGGCAGGAGGTGATCCCTTGAAAAACTTCCTACTTGACCTGTTTAACCATGCATAGAGTACAGGAACAGTACCAGAAGAGTGGAACCAATCAGTGATATGTCTAAAACAAGGGTAACCCACTAGAATGCAAGAATTACAGGGGGATATCACTCATGAGCCACCTTAGGAAACTGTATGAGAGGATACTAGAAAGGAGGATGAGAAACAAAGTAGAAGAGGTCCTGTCTGAGAGCCAGTGTGGATTTCGACCAGGAAGAGGAACGACACACCAGATCGCGGCCTTGAGACTGTTGCTTAAGAAAAGCTGGGAATATGACATTGATCAGCACATCTGCTTCCTAGACCTAGAGAAAGCCTTTGACAGAGTCCCAAGGGAGAAAATATGAAAGGTTATAGAGGAGACGGGGATCGACGGCAGACTTCTATGGGCTATCAAGAGCACATACACAAACCAAAGGAGCAATGTCTTAGGAAGTCTAAGGAAGTGTCCTTCACCACTCATGTTTATTACATACCTCAACCATGTGATAGTTAAAATAGAGATGGAGGACCACAGAGCAGAACGCTTTAGTTATGCAGCCGACTTGGCGCAGACAGCAGACAGCCAGTCCAGACTACAATCTCTTACGAACCAATGGTACCAGGAACTTACTGCTGCAGGCCACAAACTGAGCTACAGCAAACCGGAGTATATGTAAGTGAGCAGAGAAAAGGAAGAAGGGGAATTCAACGTAAATGGACACACTTGAAAACAAACAACAAACTTCACCTATCTAGGCAGCAAAATGACAGCAAACAACTTAATGGAAGATGAAATTAACAACAGAATTGCCAAGTTCACGAGGAACGTGAATGCACTGTACCCCCTCCTCAAGGAAAAGAAGATACCAACAGAGCATGCATATACACTACCATATTTAGACCAGTCTTACTGTATGGTAGTGAAACCTGGATCTTAACGAAACAAATCAAATCCATAATTCAGGCTACAGAGATGAGAGTACTACGACTCACTCATGGCGTTACCAAAAGAGACAGAATAAGAAATTCAAATTTCAGAAGCACACTCTGAGTGGAACCCGTTCTAACCATCATCGAAAGAAGTCAACTAAGATGGTATGGACTTGTCATGAGGATGCCTGATACAAGGACACATAAAGAATGTATGTTTGTAAACCCTTGAAGAAAAAAAAACAATAGGCCGACCAAGAAAGAGATGGGAGGATCAGATCAGAGATATTACCCAGAAAGATGGGAGCAACTTACAGAAAGTCAAAGCATTGACTCTTGACTGGACGAAGTGGAGGAGTTTTACGAGGCTGTTAACTGACAGGCCAACTGGCCTACGTGTATCAGGGTGAGTGGGAAGAAGAAGATCAGTTATTTTTTAATACATTATTAACGATAATAAGAGGTAAGACAATAAGCCCGTTTACACACACACATACACACACACACACACACACACACACACACACACACACACACACACACACACACACACACACACACCAATAGTCGCGATTATTTGTGTCGCAATTCGGGTCGCGATTCAAAAACCGTTTTTGTATGTGTGGGAACAGAAAAGCCGCGATTATAGTGAGATTCTGATCGCGATCAGCGCACAACTAAAAGTGCGTCTTTTTGACAAAAGTCGCGATTATTTGCCGTGCGAAGTGTGTGAGAACGGTGAGCGAAATCGAACCATTTTTTAAATATTCCATCATGTAAGGCGCGCGCTCTGGTCTGCCTGTCTGCAGCAGCACGTACGTGATGTGACCCACAGGTCAAACTTCGAGAATCGCGCATGCGCATTTTGATTAACAAAAATGACCTCGCTTTTCAGTGTGTGTGAATGGTTCGTATATTATATTCAACTATGAAAAGAAAACGATGTATGAAAAAAGAAACTACATTAGAAAAGGAAATTGATGATTTAGAAAATTTAAATTAATGGTTTAGATAATAATGATATTATTGAAGAATTGGAAGATAAAACTAAAATATTTTGGAAAATTTACGAAAACAAAAAGTTGATGAGGCAATTCTTTGTTCAAAGTAAGAATGAATGGAGTTTGGTGAACAACCCACTATTTTGTTTGATTTAGGAAAACAAATTCGTATAAATGGACAAATTAAAACAATGATTGATGATCAAAGTAGTACAATTCAAAATAAAAATGTTTCATTTGAAGTACATCGTTTTTACTCTAAATTATTTAAGCATAAACCTGTATCATCCATGAATTAAATTTGCAGATGAGGGTTTATTTAAAAGGTCCTTTAATAATTGACAAGGTTTTTCAAATTATTACAAATATGAAAAATAATAAATCTCCAGGAATGGATGGTTTTACAGCTGAATAATTCATTTTTTTTGTAGCAGTATAAAGTATTTTTTAAAACTTTAATCATTGCATTATGCATATTATAATGGTCATATGACTAAAGCGCATACCATGGGAGTGAACATTAATACCAACAGGAAATAAAGATAGAAATTGTTATCAAATTGGAGACCTATTTCTACAGCGAGACAATTTATCCAAAGTTGCTGCTCTCTACCGAGGTGTATAAATGGTGACTCAGAAGGATAGGAACGTTTTTCCTTAGCACTGTGCGCGCCTAACAGGCGACTGGCTGGAGTACTCCCCAGGGAGTGGAAAATGTGCGCCTTATATGCAGGAATGATTGCAGTGTGTATCCGTTGACCGGGGTAATAACAATCGTGTATTGTATTGATGTGTGTAGATTTTAGATGTTATGTTTGTATATGCTTTTGAATATTGTTTTCTATATTGTTTCCAATGTACATATATTAGATGTATTTTTTAAAGTGATGTGAAATAAACTGAACTGAACTGAACTGAACTGAATAGCGCTATACAAATAACCGTTATTATTATTTATTATTATTATTATTATTATTAAATGTTGCTTGTAAGTATCGGTTTCCATGGTGGTGTATATAATACGCGTGGTTTGCGGTTGCACCATGTGAGAGGGGAGGATTGATGAGTCCTGAAAAGGACTGATTGTTTTCTTTCTAGGTTAGTCCTAAAAAGGACTGTGGTAGTCCTAGAAAGGACTGTTGGTAGTCCTAGGAAGGACTGTTGGTGTAGTCCTGAAAAAGGACTGTTGGTATTCTTTCTAGGAGAGTTTTAAAAGGGACTGTTGGTAGTCCTAGAAAGGACTGTTGGGATAGTCCTGGAAAGGACTGTTGGTATTGCGAGAGGGTGGATCCGTGGATGGTAGGAGGGGCTCGACGTTTCGAATAGGTTGACTATCCGTCGTCAGGACTAACCTAGAAAGAATACAATTAGTCCTTTTCAGGACTCACCAATCCTCCCCTCTCACATGGTGCAACCGCAAACCACGCGTATTATTATTATTATTATTAAAATAGCTACATCTTATATTGCAAACCGGATTAAATAAATACACCGTGTCCCAGAAAAAACGAAACCGGGTTTCATGGCAGAAATTTTATGTTATAATGAATAATTTCCTTGATGATATATATATGTCTGAAAAGCTATGTGTCTCTTCTTTTATTTGATATACAACTTATGGCGCATAATTCACGCATGACTGAATTAGAACGATAGAAAGTGGTGTTACCAAAATTCAATTTGCGCGCAGAAATTGCAAGTTTGGGTGAGGTTTTGGGGAGAGTTTTAAGAGTAGTAAACGTACTTACTTTGAAAAAGGACAGACACCGCATGAAAATTCATAATTTTATCTTTTATATGACACCTCATGATTAAAAAATAAATTATATATGCCAGAGAACGAATACAATAAAAACATGCTTGATTCCAGCCCAAATGAGTAACTTTCCTGATCTAGCCTGTTTCCTGATCCCCATGTTTGTGTAAATTCACTCATGCATCAACGTCCATTGTCAGCTGCTAGTCAGGAAAGCTGAGCGACTTCTTACTCAACTTTCACTCATTCGGGCAGAAATCATGCATGTTTTCATTGTACTCGTTCTCTGGCATAAATCATTAATTTTTTTAGCATGAGGTGTCATGTAAAAGATAAAAATATGAACTTTTATGTGGTATTTGTCCTTTTTAAAAATAAGTACGTTTACAACTCTCAAAACTCACCCAAACTTCAAATTTATGCGTGCAAATTGAATATTGGTAACACCACTTTCCATTGTTCTAATTCAGTCATGCTTGAAGTATGTGCCATAAGTTGCAGATCAAATGAAAGAAGAGACACAGAGCTTTCCAGGCATATATATATCATCAATTAAATTATTCATTATGACAGAACATTTCTGCCATGAAACCCGGTTTCTTTTTTTTCTGGGACACGGTGTATTACCTTTTGTGATTCATGAAAGGCAAAAGGGTTTCATGTATGGAAGATTGATTGGTGAAAATATACGTCTTTTGTACGAGTTAATGTTATTCACAAATTTAAATTATATTCCTGGACTTTTTTTGACAGATTTGGAAAAAGCTTTCGACTCAGTATCGCACGACCTTATATTTCAGGCCCTGGACTTTTTCCCCTTTAGTGATTCCATAAAATCTTGGAATAATTTTGTAATGAGAATGCCTCCTCATGCGCTTTGGTCAATGGTCATATGACAAGCAGATTGAATATAGAAAGAGGATGTCGTCAAAGTGACCCTCTGTCTCTATACATTTTGCTTTTATGTGCATGAATACCAAGTATTATGGTAAGAAAATGTGGTTGTATTAATAGGGAAAAAATAGGTAATATTCAGCGCAAAATAATTCAGTATGCTGATGATAATCTTATTACCTTAGATAGTACAAAAAATGATTTGCTTTATAATCTTTATGGTCATGGTTATGAATGCAATTGTTAGTGGTTCTAGTGATTTTGTTATTGAAACGTGTTGTTATTGCTTGTATTGTATTTATAATAGACAATAAGAGACATTGTTGTAAGTGAAATTGCTTACAACACTACTGTATATGCCAAAACGTTTTATTTTCTCATACGCTTCTGCACAGAAAACTAAATACCTGTCGTTCTACTTCACTGGGAAGGGACTTCATTCCAACGATGGTGAACATACAGAGTTGGTGACTTTAGAACAGCTATCCCCTCTTAAAGATACTTCCCTACAAGGGATGATACGTCACCATCGAATGTCTGTGCTTCTGATGACAAGTCAAAGACAATGCGGAATCGTTCGCTCTTATCTTATGACTTAATTGGCAGCACTGCTTTCATGACCTTAACACACATGACTTCATTTGTTCCTGCGACTAAACGAAGAAGGTTTTCATATTCCATAATTCTACTACAAATACTCTACCTTATCTTGCAGATGTGGTGGTAGGTTTTCTAAGACGTCGATGGTCGCCGGGGTTACAATGTGTGAGAATAAAGCTGTTTCCTCTTTGACGTGGATCATCTCTTCCCTTTCTGATGTTTCCGTCCGTCTGACTGACACTTTGATGTCTTGCAGATTCTGTGTAGAACTCAGCCACGCCCAGTCTCCACACTCCAGGGGTAGACCAAGGAACTGCAAACATTGAATGTTGGTCAAGTGAGGCAGCGAAGTGGCTAGTGTTGGGTCTGTGATGGTCAACTGCTGAAGGTTTGAGAAAAACTGGAGGCCATAACCAAGCATGCTCGGTATGCTGGATGTCAGGCGCGGCGTTTGTATCTCAATACATGTTATCTACAAAGAAGAGATATATGAACAGTGGTTCGGTATCATCTGTTCTTTCCAATTTGTATTCATTTTGAATAGTTACTCACATTAATTCACTCTCCTTTGCTCGTTTGTTTTGGTTTTTCAAAATAAACTTTTTTCGAAGTGCCGTGGTCAAGATGATATGGTTTAGTCGGAGAATATGTTATTCTGGTTTAACCACAACGGCCTAATATACCGTACCAATTTCATCATTGAGCTATTGGATTGACATAATCATTAAATATCGTCTCTGGAATAGCTTAAACGAATGTTAAAGGCTTCATGCTTCAAATTACTTTTACTCGACCGTCAGGAATGTGATACAATTATAGCGTTTTTATGTACATGTGAATGTGGCACATATACATAATTTATCATCGCCAATGAAATTTGCATTCGACTAGACAACTATTCTCCAAGGCTACATTGTAAATCTGTTATTGAGGCGGGAAGCGTTAGGGCGAGTCGTAGATACACACGCCCCTTATAAAGTGGCAAAACAAAAATATCAAGATTTCAAGACATTGATGATGGATAGGTGAAGGTATGGTACCCCTTAAGTTATCACATGCACTCGACTTAATACATCGGTACTATCTTTATAATCCTGGCTATGAAAGCATTTGTTAGTGGTTCAGTGATTTTGTTATTGAAACGTGTTGTTATTGCTGGTATTTTATTTATAATGGACAATAAGTGGCATTGTTGTAAGTGATATTGTTTACAACACTTTGTGCCAAACATTTTTCTTTCCTCATGCGCTTCAGCACAGAAAACTAAATACATGTCGTTTTACTTCACTGAGAAGGGACTTTATTCCGACGATGGTGAACAGAGTTGGTGACTTTAGAACAACTGACCCCTCGTGAAGATACTTCCCTACAATGGATGATACGTCACCTTCGAATGTCTGTGCTTCTGATGACAAGTCTACGACAATGCGGAATCGTTCGCTTTTATCTAATGACTTAGTTGATAGCACTGCATTCATGGCCTTAACACACATGACTTCATTTGTTCCTGCGACGAAACAAAGAAGGTTTTCATATTCCATAATTCTACTACAAATACTCTACCTTATCTTGCAGATGTGGTGGTAGGTTTTCTAAGACCTCGATGGTCGCCAGGGTTACAATGTGTGAGAATGAAGCTGTTTCCTCTTTGACGTGGATCATCTCTTCCCTTTCTGATGTTTCCGTTTGTCTGACTGACACTTTGATGTCTTCCAGATTCTGTGCAGAACGCAGCCACGTCCAGTCTCCGCACTCCCGGGGCAGACTAAGGAACTGCAAGCATTTAATGTTGGTCAAGTGAGGCAGCGAAGTCACTAATGTTGGGTCTGTGATGGTCAACTGCTGAAGGTTTGAGAAAAACTGGAGGCCTTCACCAAGCCTGCTCGGTAGGCTGGATGTCAGGCGCGGCGTTTTTATCTCAATACCTGTTATCTGCAAAGAAGAGATATATAGTTCAGTATTATCTGTTCTTTCAAATTTGTATTCATTTTGAATAGTTACTCAGATTAATTCACTATCCTTTGCTCGTTTGCTTTTCCAAATGAATTTGTTTTAAGTGCTGTGGTCAAGATGATATGGTTTAGTCAAAGATTATGTTATTCTAGTCTAATCACAACGGCCTAATATACCGTACAGTGTTAATACCAATTTCATCATTAAGCTATTGGATTGATATAATCATTACATATCGTCTCAGGAATAGCTTAAAAGTATGTTAAATGTTTCATGTTTCAAATAACTTTTACTCGACTGTGATACAAATTGTGTTTAAATCGTGTCCATCTTTAGCGCGTTTATACGTACATGTGGATGAGGCACATATACAATTTATCATTGCTACTGAAATTTGCATTTGACTAGACAACGATTCTCCATAGCTACATTGTAAATCTGCCATTGCGGCAGGAAGCGTTAGGGTGAGACTTAGGAACACACGCCCCATATAAAGTTGGACAAAATTATATATTCAAGATTTCAAGACATTGATGATGAATGGGTGGAGGTATATTATTCCTTACTCCCCCATAAGTTATCACATGCAATCGACTTAATACATCGGTATTATCTTGATAATCCTGAATATGAATGCAATTGTTAGTGGTTTTAGTGATTTTGTCATTGAAACGTGTTGATATTGCTGGTATTTTATTTATAATGGACAATAAGTGACATCGTTGTAAGTGATATTGTTTACAACACTATATGCAAACATTTTTTTCTTTTTCATGCGATTCAGCACAACAAACTAAATACCTGTCGTTTTTCCTTCACTGGGAAGGGACCTTATTCCGACGATGGTGAACAAACAGAGTTGGTGACTTTAAAACAGCTGACCCCTCCTTAAGATACTTCCCTACAAGTGATGATACGTCACCTTCGAATGTCTGTGTTTCTGATGACAAGTCTAAAACAATGCCGAATCGTTCGCAATCATTTAATGAGTGAGTTGACAGCACTGCTTTCATGGCATTAACACACATGACTTAATTTGTTACTACGACTAAACGAAGAAGGTTTTCATATTCCATAATTCTACTACAAATACTCTACCTTATCTTGCAGATGTGGTGGTAGGTTTTCTAAGACGTCGATGGTCGCCAGGGTTACAATGTGTGAGAATAAAGCTGTTTCCTCTTTGACGTGGATCATCTCTTCCCTTTCTGATGTTTCCGTCCGTCTGACTGACACTTTGATGTCTTGCAGATTCTGTACAGAACGCAGCCACGCCCAGTCTCCGCACTCACGGGGCAGACGAATGAACTGCCAGCATTGAATGTTGGTCAAGTGAGGCAGCGAAGTGACTAGTGTTGGGTCTGTGATGGTCAACTGCTGAAGGTTTGAGAAAAACTGGAGGCCATCACCAAGCCTGCTCGATTGGCTGGATGTCAGGCGCGGCATCTGTATCGTAATACAAGTTATCTGTAAAGAAGAGATAATATGAACACAATTGGTATTATCTGTTCTTTCCAATTTGTAATTATTTTGAATAGTTACCGAGATTAAATCACTGCCCTTTGCTCGTTTGTTTTGTTTTATCAAATGAACGTTTCTTTAAAGTGCTGTAGTCAAGATGATATGGGTGGTCAGAGATCATGTTATTCTGGTCTTACCACAACGGCCTAATATACCGTACAGTGTTAATACCAATTTCATCATTGAGCTATTGGATTAATATAGTCAGTTAAATATCGTCTGTGGAAGAGCTTAAAAGTATGTTTAAGGTTTCATGCTTACAATTACTCTTACTCGACCGTCATGAATTTGATGTACATTATTTTTGTTCAAAATTTCCATTTTTAACACGTTTATTTGTACTTGTGAATGGCAACATATATCATTGCTAAAGAAATGTGCGTTTTACTTTTAAATTTTTTCAATTATCCCTGTAGGCTTATTTATCAAAGGATATAATGCATTTATATAAAAAAAGAGTTAATAAGTAATTATCATTCAGTTCTTGATCACTAAGCATCACGTTTATATTGAAATCCCCCAAAATATATGTTTGTTTTTCCCTTCTTGAAAAAATATGAAGACATTTATCTAAATTATCAATAAACAAAGGAACAGATGTGTGTCGTGAACGATATATCAATTCAATATAAATCTTTCTATCGGTCCTATCACCAATTTCAGCAAAAAAGACTCTCAACGTTTATCTAAGACCTCGATGGTCGCCGAGGTTACATTGTGTGAGAATGGAGCTGCATCCTCTTTGACGTGGATCATTTCTTCCCTTTCTGATGTTTTTGTCCGTCTGACTAACACTTTGATGGTATGAATGCAATTGTTAGTAGTTTTAGTGATATTGTTACTGAAACGTGTTGTTATTGCTTGTATTGTATTTATAATAGACAATAAGAGACATTGTTGTAAGTGAAATTGCTTACAACACTATATGCCAAAACGTTTTATTTTCTCATGCGCTTCTGCACAGAAAACTAAATACCTGTCGTTCTACTTCACGGGGAAGGGACTTCATTCCAACGATGGTGAACATACAGAGTTGGTGACTGTAGAACAGCTGTCCCCTCCTAAAGATACTTCCCTACAAGGGATGATACGTCACATTCGAATGTCTGTGGTTCTGATGACAAGTCTAAGACAATGCGGAATCGTTCGCTCTTATCTAATGACTTATTTGACAGCACTGCTTTCATGGCCTTAAAGGGGTAGTTTAGTTTTGGTAGAGAGGGCGCTGCACATCACAATTTTTTTGTGAGGTAATGAAAAACTGAGTGTCGAATTTGAGAGAACATGCAATTTTAATTGCAGAATAAACTTTATTTGGTCAAAATCGGTCCAGAAACGGCTGAAATATCAATAAATATATCTGATCTTATAATTATTTGGGGCCCAAATAATTAGATGAATTTTTCAAAAAATTTTAAAAATGCATACACATTTTCAAAAATTTTCAAAAGTGTTTTTTAAATATTTGTTGATGATCTCTCTATTTAATCATGATTTCAATAAAACATCACATGCATAATTTTTTATGAAAAATGCTTAAAACCAATGCCTTTTTAGAGAGCGCCCTCTTGTGTTTTAATGGCTCTTTTTGAATGATAATGGGCTTTTTACTTAGTCGTTTGTAATTTTGTATTCCTTTCGAGCATGGTGGAGTTATAACTATTAGTTTATAATGTTACTGTCCAGGTTTGGTTACTAAAGTTCAGCCTTACCAAAACTAAACTACCCCTTTAACACCCACGACTTAATTGGTTCCCGCGAAGAAACGAAGAAGGTTTTTATATTCCATAATTCTACTACAAATACTCTACCTTATCTTGCAGATATTGTGGTAGGTTATCTAAGACGTCGATGGTCGCCGGGGTTACAATGTGTGAGAATAAAGCTGTTTCCTCTTTGACGTGGATCATCTCTTCCCTTTCTGATGTTTCCGTCCGTCTGAATGACACTTCGATGTCTTGCAGATTCTGTGTAGAACTCAGCCACGCCCAGTCTCCACACTCCAGGGGTAGACCAAGGAACCGCAAGCATTGAATGTTGGTCAAGTGAGGCAGCGAAGTGACTACTGTTGGGTCTGCGATGGTCAACTGCTGAAGGTTTGAGAAAAACTGGAGGCCATCACCAAGCCTGCTCGGTAGGCTGGATGTCAAGCGCGGCGTTTGTATCTCAATACATGTTATCTGCAAAGAAGCGATATATAAACAGTAGTTTGGTATCATCTGTTCTTTCCAATTTGTATTAATTTACTCAAATTAATTCGCTGTCCTTGAACTTTTTGCCAAAGTGCTTGTGGTCAAGATGTTATGGTTTAGTCAGAGATTATGTTATTCCGGTCTAACCCCAACGGCCTTATATACCGTAGAGTGTTAATACCAATTTCATCATTGCTCTATTGGATTGATATAAACATTAAATATCGTCTTTGGAATAGTTTAAAAGTATGTTAAACGCTTCATACTTGCATTTACTGTTACTCGACCGTCAGGACTGTGATACAATTATTGTTTAAATCATTTCCATATTCAGCGCGTTTATACGTACATGTGGATAAGGCACATATACAGGGTGGCCCCCAAAAACGGAACGGGGCACTTCCCAAAATAAAGCAACATAATGATTATGCCCATCGGATAGGGTGTCTTTTCCAATGAAAAGCGATACGAAGATCAGTAATTTTGGTCGTGTAGTTTTTGTTTTAGGGCGCTCTGAGTGACACCATGTCAGGTTCCCTTTTTGTCAATTTTTACCAAGTCAGTGCCTGATTAACCGCACTTACTGCCTGTCAAATCATTCGAACAACGAGCAATACGCGCGCTATTGTTAGTGTTCATTGAGCCATGTGCCGAGATAATGGGCATGATTACTCGACGCTATGACGAGCACGAAGTGCAATTTATCAGGCACTGACTTGGTAAATATTGACAAAAATAGGAACCTGACATGGTGTTACTCAGAGCGCCATGAAACAAAAACTACACGACCAAAAATACTGGTCTTGGTATCGTTGTTCATTGGTAAAAAAACACCCTATCCGACATGTCCGATGAACATAATAGTTGTGTTACTTTATTTTGGAAAGTACCCCGTTCCGTTTTTGGGTGGCCACCCTGTATAGTTTATCATTGCTGATTAAATTTCATTTGACTATACATCTATTCTCCTTGGCTACATTGTAAATCTCTTATTGCGGCGGGAAGCTTTAGGGCGAGGCGTAGAAACACACGCCCCATATAAAGTTGCATTCCCCCAAACAAGAAAAAAATAGTACAGATTTCAAGACAATGATGATGGATGGGTGAAGGTATAGTATCCTGTATATACCCCTTAAATTATCACATGCAATCGACTTAATACATAGTTACTATCTTTATAATCCTGGGTATGAAACCAATTGTTTATGGTTCTGGTGATTTTGTTACTGAACCGTGTTGTTATTGTTGTTATGCTATTTATAATGGATATATTTATAATATATAGACAATAAGTGACATTGTTGTAAGTGATATTGTTTTTAACGCAATATGCCAACATATATTCTTTTCTCACGCGCTTCAGCACAGAAAACTAAATACCTCTCGTTTTAATTCACTAGGAAGGGACTTCATTCCGACGATGGTGAACAGATTTGGTGACTTTAGAACAGCTGGCCCCTCCTGAAGATACTTCCTTACAAAAGTTGATACGTCACCTTCAAATGTCTGTGCTTCTGATGACAAATCTAAGACAATGCGGAATCGTTCGCTCTTATC
Organism: Echinarachnius parma; assembly: GCA_037951105.1. NCBI lineage: Eukaryota > Metazoa > Echinodermata > Echinoidea > Clypeasteroida > Echinarachniidae > Echinarachnius > Echinarachnius parma. The sequence goes on along the minus strand of JBAMJV010000525.1, from coordinate 12,115 downwards.
TAATGACTTATTTGAAAGAACTGCTTTCATGGCCTTAACACACATGACTGGATGTGTTCCTGCAACGAAACGAAGAACGTTTTCATATTCCATAATTCTGCTCTTCTTATTGAATATTCTCTCAACCTTGGAAAGCCCTAATTTCTTTAAATATATATTTGTTTCCAAGTAGATTTTGCAGATATACTTTGCTGCTGAATATTCTTGTATGGACCTATGAACAAATTCGACCTTTCTCGTTATTTTGGTCGCAGCTGATGATCTCTTCGATGAGGCTGAGACAGACTTCGAAATTATCCCAAGCCTCAATCCAGCATCTATCATCTCGGGGAACTTCTTGAAGTCATTTTCTGTGAAGAGAAGTTTATTGCTGTCTTCTAAAAGTCCGTTGAATGCAACCTCCCCGAGGTGGTCCATTGTTTCCCTTAACCAGGATTCGGTGCATCTGTCGGAATACTTGTTTTGAATGTGGCCCCAAAGAAAATCAACGATTTCGTCAAAGAGCTCCGTTTGTGTATTGATATGCGTCATTCGATTCTCTGCCCAGAGACAGCAGACCATCACACAGAAAAGCGGTGTAGAGGTCAGCTCGTTCATTTTGTCATTGTCCTTTAAGTGCGCCTTCAACGATTCCGCTTTTAAACCACTGCTGAAAAACTTATCTATGTAAGCCCTGGCATATTCTTCGGAAAACCCTTCTATTTCCATTCTCGCGTACACTTTCGCTAATTCAGCACGACTGAAATAACTTTCAAAATAAGGCCTACTTGTTACAGTGACTGTCAAATCTTTCATGTCCTTGCACTGTAGAACGGCTCCGATGCTTCCTTTATCGATTATATCGGGACTGCCGCTATATTCGTCAAGACCGTCAAGGATTATTCCGCATATCTTCGGGTTATTTCGAATGAAATCTTCAAGGGAGTTTGGAAAAAGGTTACTAACGTCTGTGAGAAGCTCTGATGTTATAGCCTCTGCAAGGGACTGATTGTTGTTGATATCACGAAGTTTCAGGATAAACAAGAGTGGCAGGTCTTTTAACGGGGATTCATGGACGCGATAAACCCAGTCATAGGCCATTTTCGCAACAGCTGTGCTCTTGCCCTTCCCCGCCCCGGCGTATATAACTATTCGTTTTGGCAGCATTCCTTTTACTTTAGTCCTGAAAATGTCATTTACAGATCCATCGAGTGTTATCTTTTGCGTAACATTTTGTGTACTGTCTTCCGTATACATTGTGACAACAGTGTAGATGTCGTTCACATTTTCGAAGCTGTACTGATCCCATGGTTTAATTTTCACCAAACAGATCCCCTTTTTATAATGTTCGGCAAGCTTATGGCGACAGTCACCGACGGAGAAATGTTCAGCTATCTTCAGTTCGTCAGAGCCTGTTTGAAGGACATAAACATGGAATTAATATTAATTTATCGCATTATTAAAATTATTAAAACAAAAGCGAAACAAATCATGATCATTTAGACCCGCGGTAGAATGTTATTGTACTTCTTTTCTATTAAATCTACCCCCTAAATATTTCGTGATTAAAAGAAGGCAAAGAAAATGGAATTCCAACGGGATTCGAACCCGAGACCTCCGGATTGCTAGACCGGTGCTCTTACCGACTGAGCTATAGAAAACCATCGTACGGTACTCGTCCCTAAAATCCCTTAATTCTCATTACCCGAGTGGTCAGAGGCTATTATACACCTGACATCGGGTTTATACCTCAGTCGGTAAGAGCACCGGTCTAGCAATCCAGAGGTCTAGGGTCCGAATCCCGTTGGAATCCCATATTCTTTGCCTTCTTTTAATCACATTATATTTCTGGTCAGTTTCTCTATATGTTTGAATTAATCCCTAAATATTTCATTACAATGGTAGTGCATCACAATTAGTTTCACTTTTTGTGTACATACATGCTTACATTATTTATAAAACGACGGGTTAAACTCGCCCTATGCCCGAACCAGTTCATCATCGTCTATAGTATGCAGTGGCGTAGCTACGGATGGGGGTGGGGGAGGGGGAGGGGGGGAGGGGGAGGGGGGAGGGGCACGTCCTTTAAAAAGCAAATCCAATTCGCTCAAATTCGCGTATTTTCTGATTTGCGTTTATTCTGAACCTTGAGATTGGTAGCAACTCTTTCTGCAACACCCCAAGTCCGGTACATCACATTATATATTGGATGAAAAATCAATTTAATGAGAAAGTTCATGTAGAGTGGTAAACAGCTTAAAGTGTTTATTCAAAGAAAAAGCAACATAAGCCAAGTTTCATCTTTCCAAAAAGTTCAAATCATACAGAAAATGAAAATTTCACTTTCCAAGTACTCGCACATCCGAAAAAAAAAAAAAATGAAAATACTAAACGCTGCTTCAAAACCACAATCCAGCTACGAGCGGGGTCCGATAGCTGGGTGTGTTGTACTGACGTAGAGCGAGGGGTTATCCAATCAGAAGCCTCGGTTTCTACCACATTATATACCGGATTTATACCCCTTTATACCGAGGATTCCGTGGTTGTTTAAACTATTTTCTATACAATTATGGTGGTTTAAACTGTTTGAACTAATAAAACAACAGTTTATATTCGTTGTAGTTATTCTATTATTCATTAATGTGACTGATAAAGTAAAAATAGGTAAATAAATCACCTAGTCTGCGAGTTGAATCATACTCGCCGGCAGCATGCATGATACGTGGAGAGCCTCGACCGTGCGCGTATGCGGTGGACAATGCATGCAATATAATAGCGGCTAGTGCAGTGTATGTCGCTCGCTTCAATTCAGCTCGCGTAAAGTGCACTATTATCAGGGCATTTTTTGTGCTGTTTTTGCAGGTAATTGTTCTCGTATTTTGTTTTAAAAGCCCTACAAACATGTTAGTAAAATAAGAGATAGTCTAGAACAGGTGTGATCGTAATAATCTTGCATTTCTTTCCCTTTTGGAGCATTTTAAAAGTGCAATTACTTACAAGGCAGTCATGGCAGTTGGCGTGCAGCTAGCTAGGTATAGCTATAGAGCACAGCCTGTCTCGCGGACGGTGCCGCTGAAACTCTAGTGTGTGTTCGTATCATTCAACTGACGGGCATTTCTTTTTTCGAGGCACGTTCAATTTGCGTCTCTCAATTTGTCAAACAAATCTCTAATTTTGGGAAAATAACCACTCATACGGTAAAATATCTACTTTACACTAACATTGGGCAATTCTAGATTTTTGTTTCTTCATTTCCGATGTTGCAAAACGAGCGAGCGATGGACGTTGTAAACAAAATAATGCACGCAAACTGATGTATACCGCGATATAGCAGAGAATTCACCCCCTCGTCACACGTCATCGACCTAAGCGGCGAGATCGGGGTGAATTTGGGCCTAGTTTGGAGGTTGAATTTTTCTCATTTTCAATTTCGATTTTAAAATATTTAAAAAAAGTCAAAAAATCTGAATTTCTCGAGGCTTGTTAAGTACAAGATTACCTTCACAATCATACCAAATTCGACTCAATTTATAATCAATGAGCGAACCGTTTAACAGAGACATATTAAGTTAATGCATCCTTGAAACAAAAATCCGTTTTCAAAAATGTATGTATTCATTTGTTTGCTTAAACCATACTTTAAAGATGGCGAAATTAGTCCCAAATGGTTTGGGATGGGAAGTGGATGCTCAAACAATAACAAAATGTGACAACCCGTCTAGAAATACAAATAAACATCTTTGGACCTTGAGGGATGTTTTAAGATAACAATTTAAGCATTCAAATTGTTTGTAAATCTTCAGTATTAGATAATCATAAACCATTCAATTACATAAACTGAATTAAAATAAAACAGTTACTTGCCATACAGAAAAGGAATCTATTGTGTTTGTAAACTTGAACATTTTGTATTATATTATTTGCCAGAACAATGTATATAATGTTCTTTTAAATGTCCACAAACAATTGTATCCGTCATACAAGTCATTCACCAAAGCCCTTCCTCCGTCCAACTGTGTATGTCATCCCTCATCATTCACCTTACACACTCACGTCACCCCTTCCATTAGTAGACTTTTGAAATTCGCCCCTCTATGTGTGACCCAATTGTATAGTGCATGATATGTTCTGTAGTTAGATGAGTTCTGAAGAAAAGCACACTTCCTACTTTGACTCCAAGCCAATCAGTCTTGTTCAGTCCTTGCTACTGCGTGTCATATGTTTTACATACACACAATTGGCGACGAGGATTAAGCACATGGGCAATTCCACGCCAAAGTGGACATTTGACCAAACATTTTACAAGCATTTTTATGGTACAAATTTGGTATCAAATCAAAGCTTAAATTCTATATTTTTGGAAATCAATGAGAAAATTTTAGTTTTACATAATTTTAGTTTTTTTTTTGATAATAACTTTATAACCATAATTGAACCCCACAAATTTGACATTTTTGTGAAAAAGTGTTTTGATCCTGTGTTTGTTTTATATTTCCCCAGTTAAGCCTAAAATCCATTATTCTGACTCCCGAGATATGACCATTTCGTAAAATAGTAAATTTGTATGATTTATTTGATTTGTTATGCTTCAATGACTTCTTATTTTCAGCCTATGAAAATGTCCTTCCGTTACCGAAAAATCAATATTTTAAATTTTGTGGCTCACATAATTGTTAGAGAGCAGACCAATCTTCAGTGCAAAGCAAGTTCAAGTAGGCCTTCCCATTGCTAACAATTGTATTACTCATTGTTTCTTCGTTAATTAATAAATAACAAAAGAAAATGTCCTTCCGTTACCATACACATGGTAACAGATGGACAAGGTACCTCATATTACATATAATGACAAAATTTATGTTCAAAAATTGGTCTCTCATATATGAAAACCCAAAATAATGAGACAATACCTGCAGTGGCCAGCTATCAGTGGCGTAGCGTGGTCAGACTAGTAATTTTCTGTGTTTCAACCAATCAGATTTGTGCATTTAGAACATTTGATCTGGCTCACAATTGATTTTATCTCTTTCTGCAACAGGGCCCTTGTACCATGATGCCATTTGTCTGGATTTCTATTGTATGGGGATTAGTAGTAGGTCTATTTAACTGTGGTGAGCCTGGGTGTGAATAGGCTCTGATCATGACTTTGGATAAGTCTTGTTTTTATACAATACACCCCTATAGAATTCTTGGACATGGGTGTAGGTCTAAAATAATTAAATTTTACATGAAATTTGCAGACTAAAAACAAGGCTGTAGAAAAAGCAAGAAATAATATATCTCCAATTCTTTCATATGTTGTAGAAATTATATCAAGCCAAGATTTAAGCAAAATAAAATCTCAAAATTATTTGATCCACGAGGTAAAACGGAAGGTCAGAATCTAAGGTCAAAGGTTATCGTATCCAAACTCGCTCATGCATGAACATAAATGGCATAAATGGATTGCACATAACATCCCCAGTCCAATGGCACCTTTACAAAATAAATTAACCCAACGGTTACTGGACAATGGCCATTTGAAAAATGGTGCCCACGCCCATTTCTTACAAAACTCACCCATAAGAATCGACCATAGCGCCAAAACCATTCGGCGGATTGGGCTAAAACTTAAATATTTGCGCTTTTAAAGGTTGAAATATCATACATACCAAATATTAGCAAATTTGAAGGGGGCTGCGATGAAAATTTTCCATTTTTTAAAAGGTGATTTGACATGGAATGACCCTACTGTGTCATATCATACATTATAGTCCATTATGTCCTTCCGTTACCGAACATTGGTCCGCTTTGTGTGAAATAACTCAAATATCTGCGGACAAATTTTAATCAAAGAACAAGTAAATTCTTCTTAACCCTTCAGAGAATGAAATGTGTACCCTTAAAATAGTTTGTATTATTTAATATCACAGAGTTTTAGTTAAAACTGATTTGATAACAAAACCTTGTCCATTTTAGTGTCCTTCCGTTACCGACCTCATTTGTATGCATATTCAATAATGTGCGGAGATAACAAAAATTAAAAAAATTATGGCACCTTAAAACTGTATTTTTTGGAAGTATTGTTATCAAAATAGACTGTTCTAACAACACAAGTATTTAAAAATGTCTTTCTTAAAGTTGACAATTTGTGTCTGAGTGTCCTTCCGTTACCATGGATTGACCATGAATAAGAGCCATTGGAGCATGAAATAAAGTAAGAAAAAAATAGAAATGTAAATGCTTGTGATATCCATATGCTATCTATGATACAAACTCATTTTAGACCACAAAAGAGATGTTTCCTTCTCATAAATGGTCTTTAAATTTCAAAATTTATTTTATTGTACAATTCCAATAGACTTTTCAGAGGTCCTTCCGTTACCGTCCTTCCGTTACCGAACACTGGAGTAATTAATTCTCATAATTAATATACCAATGTAGATATTTGTTCTTAAAAGGTGGTGTTATACTCTGTGAACATAAGGAAATTGACTAGTAGCCAACTTAACATGATCAACCTCGTAACTTCACAGAGATTGGGTCATAACTAAAAAACTTGAAAATCCATGTCCATTTTCGCGTCCTTCCGTTACCGGCCTCATTCGTGTCCATATCTAATTTACATAATGCGGTCAAAATTTTTGAAATAGTGGAAATCAAAGGTGTCCCAACAAGGATCAAAGACATGCCATTTAGAATAAAAAATCAAAAGCAGGATCCTGGAATTATTTGATTGAAGTTCCAAAATTGTGTCTGAATGTCCTTCCGTTACCGTGGAATTGCCCACATGGCGTGCCCAGCTCAATTTAATACCCGTGCTTCATGAACCTGGGGGAGATAGGTGGTAAGCCTGAAGAGGTTTATTGCCTCTGCAGCCCGCGTGGTGGACGTATTTCGCAAGAAGGCCATATTGCTACATTTGGCTGGTCTCGACGTGCAGGACATTTTCGTTACCCTGGTCGTTCCCGATCCGGTGGGTGTGGAACTGTGTATCACCCTACATTTAGTGTCCTCACAGACTACTTCAACACGGCATGAGCTGCCAGGGAAGTGACTACGAGGTGCATTATATACCAGCGTGGTACGACTGCAGAAGGTCGACACGAGCTGTCGAAGACCAGAAGGAGGAAGACGAAGCAAGCAAGTAAGTCACCGATCCCGATACGAGCTGTCGGTGGAGAGATCCGGCGGCCGTGCCCGACACGCACTGTAGACGACGTCGATGAGAAGGCCGTATGCCACAAGACCACTGCCGACGACACAGCTGACCCCCCGACACGAGCTGTCGACGAAAAAGTCCCGTCCGCGACACGCGCTGGCTGTTGACGACATCGAAGAGAACACCGCTGATGATAATGCAGAGACCCCGAAACGAGCTGTCGATGAAGTAACCCCGTTCGCGACACCCGCCGTCGAAGATCTCGACCACGATACAGATTTTCCCAACGAGCAGGGCAACACAGACGACTGCCAACTCGACCCTGACCATAGAGAACGAGAAAGTGCCAGCACATGCCACGAGCGATCCTGAGTATGACAACGAACACTACCATCAAGATGATGCTGACCGTCTGATCAAAGCTTACAATACCATGGTAAGCCACTACGACCACGGCAAGCCACCCGATGACGATGATGACTAAGAGCAAAGCTGCCAAACTGATGAGACATGCCCATACATTCAGCTCAACCACGACGGTGATCCATAATTTGTCCCAGACAACGGCCAATTAAACGCTAAGAGACGCAACCTAGAGACAGATGTCGACCTCGGCCCAAAGCGTGGAGATTACGACAGCACCATCGCCCACAGTAACGAGCCCGAGTATGACCCCAAATCAGCCGACGACATCGCTGCCAGCGTCGACGAAGCATACCAGCCACCCGCGATACCCGATGACGCGTATCTACCCTCCGTGACCTATACCGTGATGACTAGCAGCGCGAGCAATGAGCCAGCTCGCCACGAAACGAAGCCGACGAAGCCGACCTTACCGACGACGAACATGCAGCGATCGATCAGAACTCGAGTGACATGCGAGCCTCTATCGCACAGACCAGCCCCGATGTGCAACGACGATGCCGACATCGAAATACGACAGCGACCTAAGCACGACGAGGAGTTCCGCGTCCGCGAGCATTACGCCGACAACGTGGAACGATGTATCGATCGCAACAACGACGTCAATAGCGACGACAAGATCGACATCATAGGACGATGGCTGATCACATCGCCACGCCCACGACCATCGCCTTCACGACACAGGCCGCATGATCCCGGAATACTCGATTGCGATTAATAAATGTGAAGGTTAAACTTTCGTGTAAATACAGTAACTGGACTCTCAAAAAAGAAAAAGGTAGTAATAATAGACTTGTCGAAGTTAGACATTTGTTATTAGAATGAAATTGATTTGTGAACAGTGAAACAAAATCATATTATGTACGATGATCTCTCATTGTGAATCGGACATTAGACTCTAAGACTCTTGACACTAATCTGTTTTACATCTACGGACTCTGGACATTAACTTGTTTTACACGAAATTATATGTTTCGTATACGAACCTTGTGTTACGATGTTGTATCAATGATTGTTTGAAAAGAGTTTTTATGTTATTATGCTTGGATGTGTTTTGATCACATACTGCAGGTTGCCAGTTTTAGAAGTTTTACAACTCACATGTTTTCTGATTTTCTTTCTCTCACTCTCCGCTTATCTCTTCCTTGTCATTGCTACTGCAGTCTACGTTTTAGTTGTGTTCTGATTTGATGTGCAATATCCATAGGCGCCGGAAGTGGGGCGGGGGCAAGACCCATTTTGCCCGCCATTTTGCCAACCCCCGGCACCCCCCCCCCCCCCCCCCCCGAAAAAAGAAAAAGAAGAACAGTCATGGTAGTGGGAAAGAACAAATTAAATGTATGAGCTAAGACTTGTTAATTCTAACGTTCAAAAACTAATTTATACATCCATTTTAAGTTTTCGCTGCGAGCTTCGCGCGCGAACAGATTATCTCAGTTTGTTGTGCAACTTGCGTATGGTCTCGGTCTGGGGTGAGTACTTGATCCGTAACGGACCACGCAGTTCCCAGTAGGCTGGCATTGCTCTGGCTGCTTGTGTGACGTGCACCAAATTGCACCATTTCAAGTATATGATTGCAAAATCTTCCCCGTGGGAGGGGGATACCCCCTCCCAAACCCTCCCCCTCTGGTTCTGCCCCAGCCCTCGGCCGCTTCGCTCCCTCGGGCTCATGGCTGTAGGCTATGTTGTTGGGTCATTCATAATGTGGCATATGGTTTATGTTGGAACTGTGTATGACACTAAATACAATATTTGTGTGCATAAATATTAGTGTGTCAATTATGTGCTTTCTTCGTGAAAAATATATTACAAATTTCTGGTCGATCAAATCACGCTTTCCCAGATACAGTTAATCTTAAGCCGAATTTACTATCTAGGTATGCACTAGACTGCACAATAATATTTCGAGTCCAAAAGTGCAAAAGCTCCCTAACGTGGGAAGGGGGACACCCCCATCCACAACCTCCCCCTGTTCAGTCACTTCGCTCCCTCACCTTGTTCCACTCTCACCTCCGGCTCAAAGTTGGCAACCCTGTGAGTGTGGTTGGGCACGAGCCCTTACACAAACAAATCATGAGCCCCCATAGGTCTTTGCCCCACCCCCCCCCCCCTCCCCCCACCAATCCCAAACTGCTTCCGGACTTTTCGAAAATGCAGATTGGCTGGAAAAAAACCCGTTAGGAAAGTACATGTGGAAAATACCGTCCCGGAAGAAAGTGCTCGTGTCGTCAGGTAAACTTAGGCAAAGCGGGGAATCTAATTTAATCCCCAATATGTACATGGTATCATTTTGTTCAATTCCTTTTCAAAATGTCGGCCCAAGTCTCATGACATGAGACAAACTGTAAAGAACCTTGGTGTCCCTTTTTGTGTATTTGGATCTTGGTCACAAAATAGTTAATTTAAATAATTTTAATACAATTACAGCAAATAGGGGGTTTACATCACTGTGTTTTGTTTCCCATCTCAACCGTTCGGGATTCACCATGTTCATAAAGCGGATGCTACCACTCAATTGAACGGTACAGGCCCTCTATTTGGAGCCTCGGTACCTTCGTATCATTCTTTTGTTTACTTGCCTAGCAAAGGGGTTGCAGGAGCAGCAAGTTCTGTTGGCCCATGCTCTGATGTAGCGTACCTGTAATTATTAAATAAAAAAGGACATTACAACAAGGACAAATGCAATGTTAAAGGTAACATTGAATATTGGTAATTTCCAAAGTGCCCCCCCAAAAAAAAAAAAAAAAAAAAAATTAATTGTAACGGATTTGGTTGATTTCAATTCCATATGAAAGATCATTGGAAAAACATGGGAAATAATAATAATTCCCATTCAAATGCTCTAATTGTTGTGAAATTTGCTTTCAAAATATTATATAAAAGTGGTTGACGTCCGCTTCGCGAGGCGCTAGCGTTCTACGTCCTCTCGATACGGGACTGCAGATTATTATTTGTGTGCACGCTAATTGTGCTTAAAACTATACATTTGATACGGTACAATTACCACCAATTCACTCTCCAATATGTGACCCAACTATCGGGTGGATTCAAATTATGATTTTTCCCTCCATTCCGCAAAAAATCAGTGATATATGCGCCTTCTCGACTTCTCTCCATGTGTTAGCGCGACTCCGAACAGAATTTTGAACGAAAGATGAGCGTGATGATCGCCGCGGCGCCCCGATGCGAAGGGCCGGCGAATGGGGCGTGCGACATAGGACCTGGAACGCTATAGCGCTTCGCGCTGGCGTTCTCTAGAGTTAATTTGACACTTGAGTTGTAACGGCTCTTTTTGAATGATAACAGGGGTTTTTACCTTTTCGTTTGTAATTGTGTATACTTTTCGAGCATGGTGAAGTTATAACCTTTAGTTACCTTTAACAATAAGTCTTGTTATGTTTTTTGGTAATTCGGCGAAACGTAAATCCCCATACCATAATGTACATTCAAAAACGTGCTAAAACGTAAACAAAGACCTACCTCATCTCCGTGAAAGGGCATCGAAGGTTAGTCCGAAATGAAAGAAAGTTCGTTAATCCAAAAAATTAAATCGGTTCGTTATTCCGACGGTTCGTTATTCCGAAGGTTCGTTTTTACGAACGTTCGTTAATCCCAAATTATAATTAATTCAAACATATTATAGGGAAAATGATCAAACATATATAATATAAATGAAAACGAACGAAGAAAATGGGATTCTAACGGGATTCGAACCCGATACTCCGGATTGCTAGACCGGTGCTCTTACCGACTGAGCTATAGAAAACCCTAGTGCGGTGCTCATCCCTGACACCCCTTAGTTGTTAAAGCTCGTGTGGCCAGCCTGATAAGCTATTATATACCTGATATAAACCCGAAGAATATAAATCAACTTGGGGATATATGGAATGGATCACCGAAGTAATGCAAGTTTTGTGTTCCCATGATTAATTCAAACATACAGGGAAACTGACCCAAACTATATTATGATAAAAAATTAAAACGAGCAAAGAAAATTGGATTCCAACGGGATTTGAACCCCAAACCTCCGGATTGCTAGTCCAGTGCTCTTACCGACTGAGCTATAGACAACCCTAGTGCGTTGCTCGTCCCTGAAACTCCTTAGTTTTCATTGCTCGTGTGGTCAGAAGCTATTATAAACCGAAGGGTAGAAATCAACTTGAAGTATATGCGAGGTACGTACAATACAAGAGCATGTGAAGAGTAGTGGTGACAATGTGCACATTTTGACAGTTAACAAAAATGACATCATGTACTGTGTCCAGTGATGTTAAATGGCACAGTACGAGTTCACATGATTTTTGATACAGGGTCTTCGGTAACCTTGCTTCCGGCTGCCATGTTTGATGACTAGCTGGAAGCCATTCCAGAGACGGTTATGTTTGTAAAGTACCTCCACGACCCCATCCCTGCAAGTGGGCTGTTCAGGACACACGTTACGTTTGGGGACGCAGTTGTTGCAGAGGACTCGATCTACTTAGTAGAGCGCGGCGAGCCAATCCTCGAAGGGATTTGATTTCTGCCCTTGGACTTACACTTAAGGACAATGTGATTCAAGGCATTAATGATACACCT
>JBAMJV010000524.1:82500-207805 GCA_037951105.1 Echinarachnius parma | reverse complement strand
GGATTTATGTGATGCACAACTCAGTAGCGATCATTAGAAGCTCTTGAAAAATAACTGAATTTGTATTTCACTAAATGATTTTATCGGGAATTTATTGAGATAATTTATAGGCTTCATAATTATACGAGTTATTTATGTCGTAATTGAATAAAGACCAATACCCTACAATAATAGCAAAAATACAAAAGCCACCACCACTGGCCACCACAACCACCACCTCCACCATCACCATCACCTCCATCCACACCACTCATATCACCATCACCACCACCACCACCAACCCCACTTCCACCACCACCACAACCACAGCTTATCACTTATCCACACCACCACCATCACCTCCATCCACAACACTTCTTCTATCACCACCACCACCACCACCACTTCCACCACTACCACAACCACCACCACCACCACCACAACAAAACCTTATAATTTATCCATACCACCACCACCACCATCACCCCCCCCCCCCCCCCCACCAACGCCACCTCCATCCACACCACTTCTTCTATCACCACCACCACAACCACCACCACCAACTCCACTTCCACCACCTCCACCCACACCACCACCACCACCACCACCACCACCACCACCACCACCACCACAGCCACCACCACAACAACAACAACAACCACAACACCTTATCACTCCCCCTCTTGTGGAATATCCCCCTCTATCTATCCCTCCCTCTCCCGTCTAAGCCTGGCTACACTCCTTGTTTGCCAATACATTTCAAGGGACCAGCCTTCTTTGTCTGCATTGTGCTCTTCCTGTTTTCCCCAAGAAACAGCTGATTTTCAAGGTTAATATCGTCATCAGACCTTGGACGTGTTTAAATAGTCTTGTCTATCAGCGCGGTATATATTGGAACGTGTTTCGGGGCTAATCATGCAGCGTTTATATAGAGATGGCCTGGGAACGTGGGACCTGGGATACATGCAATCTACACGTGGAGACCCTGAACATTTAGTTCTCATACCCAATTCGGGAGGAACAAGTTGCTAAAATGAGCCTGACATTCAGTTTGGGAGTTGCATAATAAGATGCGATCAATTATAACTTTGCGATGCTCTTAGAAAACTGGCATGCATCCGCGGAAGATTATTGCGGAAGATTATTCGCATTAAAACATATTAACAAAGTATTAGGCGCTATATGAATCAAAGACATTGTCATGATCAATATATCTTTACACCTGATAAAAAACATTCGCTTGAAACGCGTTATAAAATGCTTATTCTTGGCAAGAAAATTGTATTTAAACACACCTCTAGGCCCTTGATTGCGATGGCAGACCCATCCCTGGGACTTGTTATTTCCTTGACAAAGTATAACAAATACTAAGGTTTTCGCCTTTCGTACTTTTCGTACTAATTATAGAGAATTGTGGAATCGAAAGAGAAGTTAGTGAACCCATGCCGGGTGAGGTAGCGCAGAGGTTTGGTGTCCGCCTAACAACTGTGAGCTGCCAGGCCCATGATTCAATACCCAGCTGGGCTGTGCAATAGTTTGTGCGTTTGTGGGGTTTGTGTTTGTTTGCTTGTTTTTTATTTCTACTTCTGCGATCGCAGACACGTGCATATTGATCCCTGGGACTTGTTTCCTTAAAAGAAATGCACACACACACAGAAACAAAAAAATCAAGCTGAATTGAGAAATGAAAAATTGAGCTGAAAAGGGGGATCTTGGAGGGGGGCACATACCTATAGTGCCAGGTATAGGGATTACCCCCCCCCCCCCCCCTCCCCCGGACCAGACCAAAAGAACACCCACCTGCATAAAGGGGTATCATTATGATAACGGTGACCTTAAACAATGGTCCCTGGGAGTGGCAATGATGTGTTGTTACTGAAGTGATCACTATGTAGTCGCTATAAAAAGGGGATCACTAACACAGGTTTGACTATCCCCAAATTGTATAAAATGCCTCCAAGCCAGGCCCTAAGCAGGGCTCCACACTCACCCTTTTTTTGGGAGTGGCCTGGTGGGGCCAGTGAAATAATTTCTTCCCCTATTCTGGTGGCCCGAAAGATAAATTTTCTGGCCCGAAAATTGTATTTCATGAGCCTAAGAACACCCCCTGCATAAAAGTGGGTATCGTAGTACCTGGGAGTGGCTATGTGTAGTTACTGAAGTGATCACTATATACACTATAAAAAGGGGGTCACTAACGCAGGATCGACTATCCCCAAATTGTTATCAAATGCCTTTATTAAGCCGGACCTAAAGAACACCCCTGCATAAAGGGGTATCCTCATGGTCATAACATTGACTTTAAAAAGAGTCCCTGGGAGTAGGAATCATGTGTTTTTAACTGAAGTGGTTACCCTGGGAAATAACGATTATGGCAGGCTTCATGTGATGCCATAAAAACATGCCCCTTTGTCTTTGAACATTGAGCGCCGCACTTTCATCTCTCAAATACAAAACAAGGACAACGAGGAGGGTCGGTTTTACTAGAGCAGTTTAAGAGGTCCACTCTGCTTAGCAACAAAAAGAAGACAAATCCAGTCAAACCTGTGCATAGTGACCACCCCTTTGGACATAGTCGTACCCAGGATTTTTTTAAAGGGGAGTGTTTTAGCTTCATTCAGTGGCGTAGTTGGAATGTGTTTGAATACCTGAAACGTTAATTTTGTCGCTAAAGGGGGGTGTTTGAACACGCCAAACACCCCTCTCTCAGTACGCCTATGCCCATGGATAACAACATAGGTGACCACTGTAGACAGGCGACAGTGGCGTGGTCAGACTTATTGGAGGGTACGCAAATTATTGGAAGGGGGTGGGGCACACTATTTTAAAAATTCATTTATTTAAAAAATGTCCCCTTATTAAAAAAAAAAACTCTTCAAAGTATTGAGGGTATATGCCCCCCCCCCCCCTGTAGCTATGTATGCCACCGACAGGTGACCTCTATAGACAGGTTCCATAACACTGATTTTCTCTCTTGGAGCCACCATAGGTTGGCAAGTTGGCTGCTGTAGACAGGGGGCTGCTAAGACAGTTATGATTGTAAAATCTTCAACAGAATAAAACAAACAATCCAGAGACAAAGTGATAGATAAAAAGCAGGAATTTCTGGGCTTGTCATCTCAAGCAATGTTTTATTAATCATATTCGCTGGTACAATACTGGAAACTATAAATACTACAGACTTGTGAATGTTAACCCGCATCCATACAGTCTCCCATTGATGCAATTTTTAAAAGTTAAAGGTTACTAAAATATTGTAACTTCAAATGATTTAATATTTTGTTGGGTAATTAATAAAGAATGTCAGTTTTTAAAATCACCATTTAACATCCATACAGGATCTCATTGATGCTGTTTTTCAAAGTTTCATATATCTGTTATTACAATATCTGCAATTAAAATAATTGAATATCTGTTTGAATAAGCTCTTGATTAATAAAGACTGCTTTATTTACTCACAATACATGGCTTAATCACTCAATACTAAAGTGTATGTTGCTGTGAAAACAAATCTACCTAACAATTAATAAGGATAAAGGGAAAGGGCAAACGCCCATCACCTTCTGTTTAACACCAATGTAGATTGGTAAATCATTTGAAGAATTATGTGAAGGTTTCCAAAACCATTTCTTGTTTTATGAAGACTAACATCGAAAAAAGAGTTCAATAGAGACTTTGTATTTCGGCCAAAGTCCTAAGTTAGAGGAAAATACCGATTCTAATTATAACTAGCCGTCTTCGGGGTTACTTCAGTTAAAATCAATCAAGTATTATTAATGATCATCATGTATTAACAATTCAGATACAAATTTATTTAAAGATTTATTTTACAATATTTATTTTTGAATGGTAGGGTACAAACTATCAAAGCCCTTTCTAACTATAATCAAGGTCATCTACACCTATGCATCAATATTTAAAATTCTCTTTAATGTGCATCGTATTATGAGAATAAGATAATCAGTTTATAAAAATATGCCAGTGACAGAAAAAAATAAATCACTGACCATACATTCTTTCACTCATCCATTCAACATTCTTTATATCATGTACAAACTTTTGTAGTATAACTTTTACTATTAGTATACGGCAAGTGTGCTCTTTTTTTATAAAATATGTACCAACTCTTCAGTGAGATGTTTATTTACATTATTTCTATGAACATTACAAATATGCATCCTCTATTCAAATCTAATACTAAACTCTGCTCAATTGCACATTTTCTTCCATATAAAAATGTCAATTTTCATACAAAATCTATGTTGTATACATGTACGTAAGGAGCATTTGGAGGTGATTACAGTTAGACAAGAATAGTAGTAGGAAGAAAGGTGTTAAAATCAACATAAACTTTGCAAAACAAATCAAAACTTGTAACAAAAACAGTGAGAATACAAGATGAAATAGAACACAGAAACTTTAAATTAAAAAGCAATGAAAATAGATAAAATGAAACATGGCATAAAACTGACCTTAAAAACGTAATAACTTACATACAATGCTACACATGTAAATGAATATCTTGATTTATAGAACTGTTCCTTTAATAACTAGGGCACAACACTTACACGTTTGCTTGATGGCCAGGGGCCAGAGAAAATTGATGTAGGGCCAGTGAATTGTGGTAAAAGCCAAATTTAGTGAACTGGGCCAATATTCATAAAAACCCCGCTAGCTTAGTTCCACGCTAAGTGTATTTCAAATGATACGGTTTAGTGAGCAACAACAAGTTCCCCTAGTTCCCAACTAGGATTAGCTGGGTAAGCCTTAGGGACCACTAAGTTAACCCTAGTTAAAAACGATAAGATTATGTGTTTAAATCTTAGCCACGTCATCCAAAATAGACTTAGCATGAAACTAAGCTAGCGGGGTTATATGAATATGGGGCCTGATCGGGCAACTAGATTTACACACAGACAAGGACAAGACTATGTCAAGACTCGTTTTGATCAGTAAAGGAACAGTCAAACCTGTGCATAGTGAACACCTAAGAGACAAAATAAAAGTGGCCACTCTTGACAGGTGACCTCTATAGCAGGTTCCATACCCCCGTTTTCAATACAGATCACTGTAGGTAGCCACTATAGGCAGGTTGGCTGATATACAAAAGGTGGCCGCTACTTAAAGATAGGTTCGACTGTAGTTAGATATTGAGTTGTAGACAGTTTACAAATGAAAACAAATTGTTGGCCCAGTACATATGTGAGCTTCTGGTCAGCAAAACAAAAATGTAGAGAACGTTATTTCACTGGCTCGACAGTGCCAATGGCAACTTGTGTGGAGCCCTTTTTTAACCCATTGCATCTGGTGAACGTAATCTCCATAGACCTAATACATGGTATGGCAGACTCCAGTAAGCAGAGGGTTAAACAAAACTACCCTGTATAAATGAATGTAGATAACATAATGACAGGTAGTGTTTGGTGAGGTCATATATCATAGTTACAACATCTGCATTTTAAAGATAAGGATAAAACAAATACAGATACTACAATGTAGTTATCTTTCAGCTTCAATGTCAGTATCATGTTCCAACACCATAAACCTCACAAATAATAAATAAAAGAGCACAAAGGTTTACTTAAAAGAGGACCATTCCTCATGAAATTTAAAGCATTGTTCAAAGCTCATTTTTACGAGGTTACTGAGTGGCGATGTCAAATTGCATTAGTTTATTGTTCTCTTGATGAATCCTTGAGTTTTAGAGAATTAAAGCATTGTTCAAGTTCTTTCCATGAGGTCACCGAGTGCTACTGTCAAATGGCATGATTATATTAAAGCGATCCATTAACTCTATATTTTTTCCCCCAAAGTAAATATTTGAGACTTCAATCATATACCAATATCATTGTAAGATTCTTGAGAATATATGCAAGATTTTCATAGAAATGGAATAATGTTTACCTCGTGAAAAAAAAAAAGAGTAAATCTATGTCTGATTTTATCACGATTGTTCGCGTGAAGTAATCAAATTCTGATACTATGGAGGACTTAGTATCTGAAAGCGTCAACAGACGGTTCAAAATTCAATCTTAAATATCTTCATAATTAGGGAAACATTTGACAAATCAGAACCAATTTAATTCTTGTGTTACCATAAGCCAAACAACAAGGTACAAGAGTAGTGTAAAAGCTCCAAGTGATTTTAGTTGAAGTTTTTTCAAAGTAGTTCATGGACCACTTTAATCTGTTACTGATGTCAGTGTTAGTCTCAGTTGAGTTTCTTCATTTTATAAAACAGTGTGCTATACCAAATTTTAATAATATCAAATGGATTAAATGTAGTAAGTATCATGACTTTTCAATGTGTCAGTAATTGATTTGATGCCCATCTACCGTATTAAAAACATGTTTCTATATTAACCACCCTTTAACATAATGCTGGAAAAATATATGTAAGGCATGCATGCACATGTACATGTATGTTCAGTAAAAACTCACAAATAAATTAAATAAAATCAGTGAAAAATAAATAGGCAAAACAATCTTTCACTGACTAAAACATCAATGAATACATAAGACTAGAAACAATACAGTACATTTCTTTAGTATAGTACACACAAAACAATTGAGAATACTCTAATGATTAAAGGACTACAACATTTCAAAATATGGCTCTGCTTCAAGCAATTTTTTAAAGATTCTGTAGAACCAAAAATCTATTTGAAAAGAAATAACTGTGAAACAAATAAAAACAAGAGGGGAAAAAAAAGGGACAATATAAATTTGCCGGACACATTCAGGAAGTTTTACTATAAATACAAGTCTAACACCAAAATGTAGTATCGTGTACCAGAGATCATGTTGTGTTACTAGTTAACAATTATTTCCTAAAAGTTTGGATCATTATTGCTATAAAAATTGAGACCGTTGAAAACTGTGAGTCAGTTTATTGCTTCCTAAAAGTTCTTCCTAGAAAATATTTTTGGAATGTAAAATCATCCTTACCCCAGTTGCTTTATTAACAAAAAGAAATAAGGGAGAAAAAAGGCTAAGAAAAGCTTTCGACTATTAAAACAGTTGAGGTCCTATTCCACAAAACAGGACTGTAATGCTTATAATCTGTAACCAACCCCTCCCTATTCTATGGCTACAGAAGGAAGACATAGAAGATTTGTATAAGTGCATATTAAAATACATTTTTTTTTTGTCTTTTCTGCATTCATATTCGTGTACAAATGTTATGCGAAACAAACAAAAAAAGGTTTTATTCAAAGGTACAAAGCACATTTTTTTTTTACTGTTTATTAATTCATAACAAGATTTCAAAGAGCACATTTTCATATATATCTCTGCATTGTTTTAATCATACACTGATATGATATGCTCTTCTCTCTAAAGGCATTTTTGTCAATAGAATATGCAGAGAACGTGTATTTACAACGGTTGTGAAAGACCACAAGTCACCTCTCACTGTACTTCTCCCACATTCAAATGAACACTTTTAGAGCATCAATTTGTAAAGAAGTCGTATTAAATAGATTATTGATGCAAAATACTGCTGAAAACTGCCTATCTGCTACAATAACGCCTGTGTAAGAAAATGAGAGACAATATAGGGCCTAAATTTTAGCCCTCTGAAGGAGATTCTGCTAGGATAGAAAATGTAGGCCCTATATTGACTCTCATTTATAAATAGATTATCCTCTAACTTTGCATGATCGCTTTAAGTCACCCTACCAATCATGATTTTGGCTATTGCATTTTATTTTAGTTTGGTAGCAGCTACAAGAAAATGTTTCAGTTTTGCGTAAGACATACATGTGTCTAATTCAGCATTATAAAACCAGAGATGGTCAGGTCATATATGTGAATCAACATTATACTTGTAGCAATAACTTTTGAGCAAGAAGAATGATATAATAATTCGTTTATCACCCGGCACATATCTTAACAGCTAAAACTTTGGAGATTGTCAGAGGATTATAAAGGAGATTGTAGATATATGCCAAGGTGGAAAAAAAACAATTAACATGTACATACTCAATATTAAAGCCTCCTTTATATAAGTTGTTAAAATAATGTGGGAACATTGAAAATAAAAAAACTAATACAAAGTTTGCTTAAAAACAAATTAAGTACAACAAATTCAAACATTTTCTTTAATCTTTGCCATAAAACAGATGGAAATAAATAAGAATCTGTACAACATAAAATACTAAAAATAGTCTACATAATTTAAAATATATTTTTGAACATTCCACAAACACATGTAGTTAAAAGTAAGGACATCAATCAATTAATATCTTTAAAGCCTGATGCACACCAAAGGATCTGAACAAGATTACATACATTACATCCTCACTTCTTCAATTAATTCAGATACTCAATTTGTTGATCGGATCGTGTAGTGCGCGGTGAGCTGTTAAACATCAAATAGGACAAAAAGGCCAAACATAACTTGGCGGGCAGACGGGATAAGCCAGCGGTAGAAGATCAAATCCTTGAAAAATCTCCAAAACTAACTTCAGTTTTTCTTGATTGATTCACACATGTTTTCGCAGTGTGCGATAGCATGATTTACACATATACTCCTGGCACCATTTATATTGAGAGTTCTAATTCCTCTCTTCTTTCAGCAAGGCAATAAAGATCAGGAGCTCCTTTCTAGCAACCAGCAAGACATCAAAACTTGGCGTTCGAAAAATAAGCACATCGTCATTACTCATTTGTAAAATGAGCACATCGTCATTTGCAAAATATCTTCATTTCAGGCAAGAGGCAAGATGAGACAGTCGGCTGTGAATCACATCGATGAGCGACCATCTGCAATCAGTTTCACAAACTTTCAACTGCAATCACCTTTGCGATTCATCCACCGTGATTTACATCGGCAGTTGGTAGTCTGCGATCAAGCTAGCCTGCAACCAACCAACCAACCATAATATAATCACATTACTGATTAGCTGATTGTATATCAGTAATTTCACAGTCGTTCAACTGCAATCAACCTTGCGAATCATCCACTGATCAGCGGTCGGCAGTCTGCAATCCCGCTCACTTGCAATCAACCGATCACGATACAATCGCAATAGCGATTAGCTGACTGCAAATCAATACCATTGTCTCGATTATACAATTGACAGGAAATCATTTTTGTGAATGATAAACTGTGATTAACATCATCGCTTGCAACCAACTGACTGTGATACGATAACATCAGCGATTAGCCGACTGCAAATCAGTGCGTATGTCTCGATAAGTTTCAAACCATGTAGGCAAATGACCGACTTCATGTTATACTGTACTTTCTTTTTTATCGCCGTTCGGGGATCGAGGAGAGTCATCGCTTTGCATGACAGCCTCGTCCATGATTTCAGGTACACCGTTCAGGTCATCATCATCATTGTCCGAATCGAGTATGGAGTAGTCGATACCGACAACCTCCTCCTGAATTCCCTCATCGTCGAGGACCCTACTCTCTCGCTGGCGGATTTCAGGATCCTCTTCGAACTCGGCCGCGATGTCGATATCAATGGCAGCTGCCAACTCTCCCGATCGTAACCTCTCACGCTTCTTAAATACAGCAACCTGGGAACATGTAAAATGAAAGAGATTTTGAAAATTAGACATTGCTTACATTTCATTTTTTTTAAAGCGAAGGATATTATCACCTAAAGTGACCGATTCACTTTGTCAAATTCAACCAAAATCACTTGGAACTTAAACATCTCTCTTGTACTTTGTTGTTTGGCTTATGGTAACAGAAGGATGAAATGGGTTGTGATTTGTAAAAATGTCTCCCTAATTATGGACATATTTATCATTAAATTAAAAAGCGCTCTGCAATGCTTTACGATAATCATAATCAATGGGCAGTAGGTGATATTCATTGTCGATTAATCAGGGGTTGAGCCATTCATGTAAACATGTCTACAGAACTTGGTTACGTGGATTCTTGCCATTAAAGGGATCTAGTAACTTTGTTGACATGTGCAAAAAGTGATGAATGGTAATAATACAATGTACATTGTTGTTATCTGATATGGGTATTGTGTTCAACATTTCTAGTTAAATGGACATTATATGGCCGAGTAATGAGCAAAAATTCTCATTTTGTACACGGTTATGACTATCCAGTGGATAGTTTAACATCTGAACACTTCAATCCTAACTATCTTTCTAACGAAAGGGAAATTTGAAAAACCCAAACCTGTCCCATGCTTCTATTGTTATACGAATACAAAACAAGGTATGAGGGAACTGCTAGAATTCCGATTGGATTTTGAGGATTTGGACAATGTTACTTGATCCCTTTAATGGCCCGGTCAGATATCAACGGATAGCGGAAACGAATGCCCAACGAATAGAAAATTTGCGAAATGAAATTATCCGGTGATGAAAGTCGTCTCCATTGCTTTATGTACAAAACATAGAACAACGTACATCACCGGACAAGGAACGGACAAGAAACGCATACGAACGGAGACGAACGGATGGAAAATTGAGCTCTCTGTTTGACGTCCGTTTACGCAATCCGTTGATATGTGACCGGGCTATAAAATGAAGATCTTACCTCTCTCTTTAGGTCTATGATCCTGTCCTTGAGTTCCTCTATCCTCTGGTTGCTCTCGGCCTGCAGGAACGAGTTCTTCGTCACTAGTTCCTGGTTCTGTCAATGATGAAAGAAATAATACAAATGGTTCTGTTAATGATGAAAGAATCAATACAAAAATAAGGAATAACTGAGGAATAATAAAGAGGGAAGATATATTGGGCTAGGGTCTATGCAAATTGTTTGTTATGTTATACCATAGGCATACAAGGTGGGGAAGGGAGATGGGGGGGGGGGGGGGGGGCTGAAGCCCCATGAGAGCTTTAAAAATGGCCATATTCGGGCAAAAACACCTAATAATCGGGGAAGCTCATGTCATATTCAGGCAAAGTCATATTACATTCGGGCATACTAGTGTCATATTCGGGCAAAATCCTGTCATGTGTAGGCAAAAATTATGCCATCTTCAGGCAAATTTGATAATTTTTCGGGCAGCAAATTGCCATCTTTTTCTATTTTTGTTTTGCTCATTAGGTAAAAATTTGGAAGGATGGTATTCCAGCAACAGACCCCCCCCCCCCCCCCCCCCTGTGAAAATGTGAAAATGTGCCTGTATGCCAAGGTGTTATGCTCAAAGTCAGTATACAATGGACTGATATAGAGTAAGAGATCATTCTCTTCTTCATCTTTCCTTCATTTTGTTGGGTGAGAAGGGCATTAAGTCGATTTTGTGCTAAATTGAGTTACGCCTACCATCTTGCAGGTCGGAACCTCCTCTACATGATGCAAAACTTTCAGATAATAATTATTTTTAGTTTTGGTGAACATTCTGCAAGTATAAAAGAGAGCTATATTCGGTTGCTACATATGGCTTTCAAACTTTGAACATGATTATCTCCGAAATACAAAATGTGACTATTAAGGGCCTTTCTCTTTCTCAACCGACGATTTGTTCTCACATTGGCCATGGTATGGCTCTCTTCAATTAATAATTTTACAATCCACTCAAAATGTAGATAAGTACTGACAACGCTGAAATTGCACTTTGTTTTTCAAATGTAATTAATTAAGTGCTTGACATTTGCAAAACCAATATTGCTTAATACCCGGTTAATAACTAGCAAAAGAATTAAATTCACTTTCTCATTGCTCAATACAAAATTGACATTTAAATAATTTCAAAACCAGCCCCAAAATTTGGAAATAGTCAGCCCTCTTGTTTACCATTAAACTTTGGGTAGAACAACATTACAATTATCATAATAATAACACACCTGGATATCTAGTTCTGAAGTCCTCTGTCTCAGTTCGATCAACTCGGCATTCGCCTCAGCCTCACGTAACCGCACGTTTATCATCTCCTCTTTGCTCTGTGGTTAATATATAAACAAGAAATAAGGGATATTGAGAAAACGAAAGTAATTCAAACATATAGAGAAACTGACCAGAAATATATAATGTGATTGACAACGGAATCTCATTTTCTTTGCTCTTTTTCAATCAAAAAGAAAGTAAGAAAAATTAGGAAACAAATTTGTATTGCAATGTAGAAATCCGCTTTAATGCTCATTATAGTCGGGGAGTATCGTGATAGTTGTAATACAGTAGTTGTTTAATTTCATCAAATGGAAGCGAGAGGGCCAGATTCTGGCCAGACTATAAACAAGAAAGAAAAAGGATAAGATAAAGGGAAGGTAAGAAAAAAATAGAACACAGTATTGTTTTACGATATAGGATCCTTTTCAATATTCATGATAGTTGGGCACTATCATGATAGACATAATAGTTGTGTTAATTTCATCCCGTGAGAGTTACAGAGGACCAGAATATAAACATGACAAAAAAAGGATAAGAAAAAGGGAGTAAGAAAAACCGAACACGATATTGTTTTACGATATAGAATTAGAAATCCTTTTCAATGTTCATGATAGTCTGGCACTTATCATGATAGACATAATAGTTGTGTTTAATTTCATCACGTGGGAGTTACAGAGGGCCAGACAGGTAGAATCTTATCTAAGATCATGATTTGATAATTGATAAGTAATAAACACTCCAAATGTAGCCTAATGCTACATGAATACATTTATTAAAAAAAGTTAATATTCTTTTGTATTTTATACCGAGTACTTGACTAATACATACATGTAGTACAATCTGCCGACAAGAGATATATAATGTATGAATATTGATATCAAAGATAGAACAAGTTCTTAGCAAGCAAGTCAAAATTTGTGTTTGCTTTTGTTAAAACAAACTTGATTGTCTACATGGTCAATATGTACTTGTACTTGAATTGTGACAGTAAACAAGGACAGAGATAATTACTGGTATACTTATTAAAACATTCTACTTGTGTATTTTTACATAATTATGTACACAAACTTTTCAAACTTTTGCAACTAAGCACATATCTTGGTGAAGCATTTTTCCTCATATTCTAGCAATTGTCCTGCTTACATTATTAAATCAAATTTCCAATGTGTGCTGTATCACAATCACTCTACATAAAGTTAGGCAAAGTTACAAATTAACCTTTTTTCCTTCTGGCCCAGTCAGGCAAGTACAATCAAAATCTTTCAAATGGAAGTAGCCCCAAAGCTAAATCTAGTGGTCCCAAACAAAGAACAAAATCAAAAACTTTGTTAGGGTTAGGGTGTCCATTTGGGCAAGTAAAAATTGGCATTAAAGGGGACCACCAGGCAAAGAACAACACGTACTTATTAGTTTTGGTACCCTTTTGTGATATCAAATAGATACCCAACATTTTGCAAAGGGTTGTGTAATTCATAAACAATGCAATTCATTACCACCACTTACGGAACCACTATTATTTCCTGGTTCCGTACTCGCCAAACATTTGCGAGTGCGCCAATATATTCACGCGTACGTTTGGAGACAATAGAATCCCGGACGATTCGTTCACTCTGGACAAAGGTAGTCTTCGTACATGCAGACCCATGTACATTATTATGTTGTAGTATGGCGATGCATTTTCCAATTATATATTTTTTTTTCTGGAAACATATTTTTCTGAACTTGTTGATGGAATGGACTACTAAAGATGTTACCTTTCATTTATAAGAATATTATTTTTGGGTGGTGGTACCCTTTAAGATACATGTATCTTGTATCACTGGTGGTGTCTTTGATGTCAGATGAAACGATCAATTTAAAAGACTTTTATCTTAACAATGGCGATAATATCTTCTTTCGTGTTGAAACAGGGTAATGGTATTATACAACTACAAGTTATTCCAATCTGATCTAGTTATATCCAATTCAAATTTGTTTGTTTGCATGAACAATGTTCATTTTCTGACAAGTGGGGGAGCTGTTGAATTTTTTTTAAGTCTCTGCTGATTGAGTCTCCACTTCCTTGGGTTGAGCAGCTCCACAAAGGGTACCATTAAAATCCTTGTAATTTTCCATTTCAGGCTATTTTACAGCATGATAAATTGACATTTATAGGAATAACTCAACCTGGCTTCGAGCTAGCATGTAGTTCTTTCTGTGCTTCATAGAGGTTGCTTCATAGAGGGCACTCTGTGTAGCTCCTCTTCGACTTCCCCCATCTTACTGGCCTTATGGTCCTTATGGCTATTTCACAGTGTGATCATGAGATTATGAAAAGAACATCTGTTCACAATGACACAGACACTTGTTTAAATTTAACAATAAGAGGAGAAATGACTCACTCAACCTTGCATAGTTCTTTCTGTGCTTCATAGAGGGCGCTCTCTAACTCCTGTTCCCTCTTCTTCCTAGCTGCGAAGTCTTAATGGTCTCTTCCCAGTGTGATCATAAGAAGGTTACACAAAACCAACTGTTATTAAAGTATTGCACAGGCATTTGTGTCTGGATATAGCAAAACTCTGTACTTGCCGGTAAAAAACAAAATGTAGATTTCTAAGCCATGAGAAAGGCCTTTCATTTGATGTCTTCTTCTAAAAAATCTGACAATATTGGGCAAAGATGATTGTTTCAATTTGTACAAACATGTAAGTCTTTTACATACATTATGCAAACTTAAAATGCCAATTTCTTCAAAACACGAATTACAGACAAATGCAGCGTTTTGCTATATCCAGTCACAATATAAAAAATTGGTTTAAAGAGAAAGATTGATTGGAGGCAAACCAACTTACCCTGGCTTCAAGCTTGCATAGTTCTTTCTGCGCTTCATAGAGGGCGCTCTGTAACTCCTGTTCTTTCTTCTCACTCAACTCCAAGTCGTGTTTGGTCTCCAACCTCTCCTCCTCTATCCTACGCATCTGATTACTCGTCATTTGGTTCTACGAGAACAAATTTAATAAAAGGTAGAAATAGAAATTAGTTTGTGTTCCATATCACATTTAATTTAATTTGCTGTAATCATCATATCATCTCCACCAACATCACAGTCATCATCATCAATCATCATCATCACCAACATCATTATCAGGATATGTTTGATCTCTAACCTCTCCTCCTCTATCCTACGCATCTGATTTTCTCCTCGTCTGGTTCTACGAGAACAATTTATAAAGGGGAGAAATCAGTTTAGTTGTCCATAATTTTATTTTATTTGACTGCTATTATCATCATAATCATCACCATCAGGGTAATGATGATTCTTAACATGTCAACAACTTTGTATGATCGTCATCATCACCATCAACAGCATTTTTAGCATCTTAATTGTCATCATCATCTTTATTATTTTCATTATCTTCATCATCTTCATATTTTCATCATCTTCATTATTTGGGTCATCTTCATCATCACCACCAACACCACTATGACCATCATCACCATCCTCATCCATGCTACCAGCATCACCATCACCATCATCATCACGACCATCATCACCACCATCATCATCCTTATCCCTGCTACCAGCATCATCATTATCATTCCATCACTATCATCATCATAATCACGACCATCATCACCACCATCATTACAGTCTTGAACATTATCAATGTTTTTATTTTAATTATCGTTTTGCAGGAGGAAGGGGGAATAAATATTAACTCAACCTTATAGGAATTTGGTTGACAATGAACACTTTATGAATTCTATTTTTAAAAGAAGAAACAGGTCAGTTACCTGTGTCTGCAACTCCATGACCCGCTGTTGTGTTTCCTTGAGGTCGGCGGCCGTGTCGGCTTCTCTTAGTCGCACCGACATCAGCTCCTCCGTCATCTGCTGCATCGTCGGCCGGTTGTTCGACCCCTTCTGTCTGCCCGTCATCTTCTCCAGGTGTTTCTGGGTTATTGAAGATACATATATTTTGTAAGAGTTATAATAGTCTATGAAATCTGAAAAATCTTTATACACACATGATTGTTATATATTGTGGCATTGATGCACATGTTCATGTTCAGTTTATCCTGCCACATATCACTTTGAAATGGTTCATTTGTTTCATTTCTGACAATGGACCTGGGTTTTCTATGTTTTACATTTTGCACTATTCTTTTGAACTAAATAAAGATGAAACAATTTCTTCTACTTTATAAGAACATTTGATTTAGATAGCACAGGGGGTAAATCAGAAGAAATATAGATGGGAGCAGTTTTAAAAGGTGTTTGGATATTGGAAAGGGGGAATAAGAATAGGAGATTCATCAAGGGAGGAGGGGGGGGGGGGCAAAGTTGAAAGTTCACTGTTCCAATAAAAAAAAGTTCATTGACCCTATGACCCTTACCTGCCAGTGGCTTTCGAGGTCGTTGACCTTTTCCCTCAGCTCCTTGCGGGCAAGGTTGGCCTCTGCCTCCCTCAGCTTAACTGTAAGATAGGTTGAAGTTCATTGATCCTATGACCCCTACCTTCCAGTGGATATCAAGGTCATTGCACTTTCGTTCAAGTTTTGTGAGGGCTAGGTTGGCAACTGTCTCAACAAACATTGCTGTCTGTAAGCACCAAGCAATAGGGTTAAAGTTCAAATGTCCCAATAAGAAAAAATCATTGACCCCATGACCCTATGACCCTTACCTGCCAGTGGCTTTCGAGGTCGTTGACCTTTTCCCTGAGCTCCTTGAGGGAGAGGTTGGCCTCCGCCTCCCTCAGCTTCACAGCGATCAGCTCATCTTGGAGAGCAGCGATGGAGAGCCCGGGTTCTTTCCTCAGCTTGTTGTTGATCTGCCGTGGGATTTGAATTTTGTGATGAATTCATTACAAAATGTTTAAATCCTTTGATACCTGTGGGCCCCGTTGCAGAAAGATTTGCAATTAATTGCAAGTCAGAGGATATGCGCATTTGAACCAATTAGATTTGCGCATTTAGTCACATGATCTGACTTGCAATCAATTGCAACTTTATCATCGATTGTGCTCTCTTTCTGCAACGGGCCCCTGGTATGATAAAATGACATACTTTACATAACATTTCAGTTTATGTATTAAGATACAAAATGTTAAAGATAGTATATATCATACAGTACATTTAATAAACAAGTCAATGTTATATTTTCACTGCATTTACTTTTTTGTATACAGTATATTTATATTTTAAGTAAAAAATATTTGCATTTTATAATTATTTCAAAAAGAAAAATGAGGTATTCAATTTTTAAACTGTTCAACTGCATACATGTATGACAGAAAAATAACAAAATAAAGGGGTCTTCAAAACATCATTTACTATAATTTGATTAATAGAAAGGAAATAAAACAGGATACAAATTTTCATAACTTTCATCAAAATATTGGACAATGGAATTACAATCACTAATCAAAAATTAATTAATAAAATATATTAAATTTAGATCGGTAATCAAGCATTTCAGGTTAAGTATATTTATTTGTTGTTCAGTAAAGGGGGCATGATACATGCATTATTAATAATAGCATTTCTTTGTGAAAGCATTCATGTTTAAAATGGAGTTGGGATGTTGATTGTGGGGTGTTGAAGGGAAATGGCACGCAAAACAAAAAATGTGAATGAAGCTGTAAAGATTAAATAATAACAATAATTATGAAGGCTGGTGAGAAATACATACATGAATAATATGGATGAATTGAATATAATAAATAAAGCAATGAATTTATGACCAAATTAATCAAATTAAGATTTTTTTCATGAGAATAATTTACGTAAACTGCATATATACAGATCAAAACAAGGAAATAGAACAAGGGGAAGAATTAGACCAATAGTACACCCTTTTTAGTACCATTAGTTGCCCCTAGCTAAAATAGTCAATAAATAGATTATTTTTAACATAATAAAGGTTAAGTATTATTAACATAATAAAAGTCCTTGAAAACATTTTAAGAAACCATTTTGACAGTTCATATTAAAGTAGTTTTCTTTTCAACTATGTTTTCAAGTACTTTGATTTTTCAATCACCCTTTTTAGTCACAAATATAGTAAATATGATGATACACTGGAGCTATTCTATGCTTTGCTACTTAACAAGAAAAGTAACTGAGCAAGATATATGTACTTTTTATTTCAACAAGTACAATTTTGCGGCCAACGCAAACAATAGCGTGCTACAGGAATCATTTGTGGCCACAAAGTGCACGACTATGCTGTATCTTTGTTTAGGTTGTCTAGAAACTATTCAATGCTTTCCTACTAAAGAAGAACAACTGAGCAAGATACTTAGCATATATGGTTGAATAAGTATTTTTTGCGGCCACTATATACAGTATATACATGTATATGAACTAAAAGAATACACTGCTAATATGATATTGCGGCCACAAAGCGGACGATTATGCTGTAACTTTTCTAGGTTGTCTACTAAAGAAAAATAAATAGCATATGGTTGAATAAGTAGTTTTTGCAGCCACTATAAAGTATATGGACTAAAAGAATAATTAACTGCTACATGATTTTGCGGCCACAAAGCGGACGCTTTATAAATGCTGTACCTTTTCCAGGTTGTCAATCTTGCCGTTTAGGACCTTAAGCGTTTGCTGGGACTCCGCCTCTTTCAGGCGGACCGTGATCAACTCATCCTGCAGCTCCATGACCACCGTCTCAACCTCTTGCTCCAACGTCCCGGAGTGATCGTTCTTAGCCTGAGAGGACACACACAAACACCACGACAGACAAACAAACACACACACACACACACACACAAGAGAGAGGCAAACGCACATGAACATCCATGTGCATTTTAATACAGACACACACAATCACACAGAAAAAAACAGGTGCATGTTTCCATATTTATCCACACACACAAACAAACGAACAAACAGACAGACAAATAGACAAATTCAACATAAAAGGAAATAAAAAGGTGATACTTCAATAAGTTTCATGCACATTCCTTTCAACGGATGACTTAGTGAAATATTAGTTACGCTCGCAGGATGATTTAAGTTGTAGTACTGAACTAGTTTCAAATTAAAATCTACTTTAAAATTTAAAAAAACTTCAGACCAAAGTTCTAGAAGAAAGTTCATATTATTCAATAACTTTTTGATTTGTACCTTTTCTCCAAATTATGAATATCTTCTTGGGTATAGTATTTCAATATGAAATCATAAGGTTAGTAGTAAGAGTTTGAAATGTTTTTTGCAAAAAGTGATATCAAATTCTGAATAACCCTAGTGTTACATTGCCAATTAAACTTTCAATATTATTGCTACCATAAAATATGTAAAAAAAGTTATTATACTATAAAAGTGATATTTATTCCTGCCTCATCAAATACAAATGCAGCGGAAATTAGTTTCATTGATTGTGTTATATATCTTCTATACACAGGCCATTATCTAACTAGACAAATACTTTGTGTCAATACCAGATTCAAAGCATATTTGATCAAGACAAACACAAAATTGGGAGTCTGATTTTATTGCTGCTTCTGATCATAAAAGATTCTCTTTTGGAATGTAACTTAAAATAAAATTGTTAATCTTCTTTCAGCAAAAGATGAGGATGTGATTATCCTTTATTCATTGAAAGTTAAAATGGTAAAATTTGTACTTAAATGTGACAATACAATTATTGTTATACTTTTCTGACAATTCAAAATGCAAGACAATGATCTTCATGCATAAACAATCAATGAAAACATAGACAAATGTTAACTAAACTAAAATCATGCAATATAAGTAAAACAAATACAAAACAAAACATTTCATAAATAGACAAAAATTGTGAACAATTAGCATATTTAGAATAAATGCTGATTAATATGAAATAAAATGAAAACATGCAGAATAAACAATGTTTATTATAATATATTATTGCATATTTGATATACAGCAAGAAATAAATATATGTGCGTTAAATTGTTTTTGTTAGTGAACGATTCCCATACATACATGAAACACAAGAAAATGGCAGTTTGAAAAAAGATAAGAGTTACATAATTTGTGTAAGAAAAGAAATATTAGCCAATAGTTGTAAGAATTGTTTAATAGCAAACATTTCATTGGAATAAGTGGAAGGTTAATTAGGTTAATATGTCGACAAACTAAAATGAAGCTTTGTTTCAAATTATTTCTACACTTCTAAAAGTATGTTTCAAAATGATTACCTTAATTAAAATATGACACACAACATATGAACCAGAATCATCCACTCTCCAAATCACAATACAAACCATACAAATATGAAAACATTCATCTTGTGTAAATATTATCAAATATGTATGTAAATATTATTCCATTTACCATGTTTGATTAGATCTAAAAATGTGATTACAACTATTCTTTACACAAGGTGAAAAAGGTTTTGCCAAACCGCACACAACAGTTCAACCCTGGAGGCTGGAAATATGCAAAATGCATCGCAAAGGTTGCAGAAATTGACAAACAATGTTGAATCTGTCTAAAAGTATTATCAAATATGATGGATAAGAAAAAGACACAGTAATTAGGGAGTACAGGACAATCATAATGGATATGAGAAGAATGTGTAGAAAAAAGGAGAAGAAGGAAAATGGGGGGAGGAGGAAGAGGAAGAGGAAGAGGATGAGAATGGAGAGGAGAACGGAGAAGAAATGGACGAGGAGAAGAAGAATTGTGATAGATGAGGAGGGGATGAGGAATATAAAGAGCATGAGGAAAAGAGGATAATGGAAAGGATAAGGGGCTGATAAGAAGAAGAATGAACATGAATATAAGATGAGCATGGGGAAGATAAAAATGGAGATGAAAAAGGGGAAGAGAAGAAGAGGAAGAGGAGGAGGGAGTGAGCAAAGAAAAATAAGAAGAGGAAAAGATAAAAAGTGTAAAAATAGCTGGGAGGGAAAGAGATATGACTCTTAAGAAGTCAATGAAAAACAGCTCCCAGACAAAAAGATAAACATGTATGATATGAAGAAAGGATGTTATCAAAATATTAGATAATACCCTGGGAATTGGTGTCGAATGCAAACTAGAGAATAATGCGACCCTCAAAATGTGACTATCATTTCCATTTGGAACCACTACAAGACCATCTCAACAAAATTGACAATCAATCAATCACCACTACTCATGCAGCAAAAAAAGCGATTAAGTTTAATAATTCAAGCAGTAATACCGTTCCCATGTACTGTTGCTTTCCAAAGAAGACAAATTATACAAAATTCAGAATTTCATGTTTAAGTTATTCTATTCTCATCCAACATTCATCTTCAAATGATGAGCCCATGCATTAACAGCATTCCCCTCTGAGAACAAGAAGGTATTGTACATGTACATTACATGTATGCATGTAGCCAGTGGCGTAGCGTGGTCGGACTGATTGGGGGGGCACGAAAATTATTGGGGGGGCACACCTTATGTATTTCTTTGTTTTTTCAAAAAATGGCCCCTTATGTTTTCTATTGTTTTTTTAAAAATTATTGGGGGGGCACGTGCCCCCCCGTGCCCCCCCCCCCCCCCCCCCCCCCGTAGCTACGCCACTGCATGTAGCTAACTTCGCAGAAAGTTGATAATGTAACTTGCAACCTTTTGGCGATCTACAAACAAAATATCAATAACCTTTAAGCTGCGTTTCCATTAGAGCGAATTTTAAGCGGCAAATTATTGAAAAAATCTCTCTGAGGAGCGATTAAAAAAATTTGCTTGCAAATATTCGCCATGTAATATGAATAATATATATATGAATAATATATGAATAACACTGATTTGGTCCGTGCGAATGTTCGCCACGGAAATTTGCTCTAATGGAAAAGCAGCTTAACTCTTAAAGCGAGTCAAAAAGATAAAAACATAATCATTCAATTATTCTATTTTATCCTCAGCAGAAATGTATACATGAGTACATGCATAACACTGTCCTTCGAGAACTAGAAGGTGGCTATTTTAAACTCAGATGCAGAAAGCAGATATCAAAACTTGCAAGCTAGTTTTTGCATTCAATAGACATCATACCCTTTAATCCATCAAAACTATTATTCACTTGAAATTGTTTTTAAAACGCATCACTACAATTTAATCATTCTATTCTCAGTAAAGATTTATTTTGACAGTACCATCCTTTCAGGAGTCAAAGCTAAATCTGTATGATTGGATATATAGAAAGTAGATTGTCCATGCTTCACACGTCCCCACTACTTCAAATCTTGACAGTCAAGAGACTACTTGCCCTTTACCCAAGGAGCTCCAATCAAGATACAAAAGGGAAATGGCTATTTTTATTGGAGAATAATCCAACTAAATCACATGCGAAAGATGGGAGAAAGTATCCAATGCATATCATACACGCCTCCACACTTTTTTGTCCATACTGGCCAATTCGGGCACGTGAAATTATAAATGTTGACATTTTACTTGCCCCAATGTAAAATTAACTTGCCCTCTTACTTCTAGATGAGATTCACGTGACATTACACTGTTCTCTCGTAGTTAAACAATTACTGCCACAAGCAAACTAGATAATTTTAACTTGCCCTGGGCAAGTGGGCTAGTACTAGTGTCAAGCCCTGGCATATAGGAGGAAGAGGTCCTCATATATGTATTTTCATGCCACATAGTTCAATCTACATTACATCATCCAATGTTGTAGATAGGAGAAAGTATCTAACCAATAAAAGGGGGAAGAATTGCTGGTACGTCTATTCATTGCACAAGGGGAGCAATTAAAGACATATTCAAATTTACACTAAACTCCTATGCTGTAGATAGGAGAAAGTATTCAATGTATACAGGAGAAATAGTATAGATCTCCATTAGACATTTAACTAACATAAGGAGTAATGTAAGTCATACCACTCAAATGCCCAAACTACAAAGAAAGTCATTGTCGACAAAGTTTTAAATGAAGCATTTGATGCCTACAAAGTTGGATATCAACAGACAACCTGAGACAACCTGTCCCATTATTTCACCAAGATGCAATTTTAGGAAGACTATAAATGCCTAAATGAGAAATCTATCACAAGTTTATACAGATTATCAGACGCTGCACAAAGGGAGAAATTATTGTCATACCATTCAAAATCGCTCTATGAAGAAAGTGTATCGAATAAAGAAACTTCTGATGCCTTCAAACTTTGAAATCAACAGACAACTTGCCCCATAACCTCACCAAGATGCAAAAGAGGAAGAATTTAGAGAGGAAATGTATCACTTTTTTTTTTAGGGTAAAAGTTATCTTGGGAAAGTTTGAAAGTCGGGCACCTTGCATGTATTCTTTAGATTAAATTCATACCTGGTAGTAGACAACATAGTCAGCACTAAAACGCCTGCTCATTGACGGAACAGACTAGAAGCGGGATAAAACGGTTACCCCCAAATGAAATAAATGTAAATGTACATTATTACTATTAATTCAAACATATAAAGAAACTGACCAGAAATATATAATGGGATTAAAAATGAGCAAAGAAAATGGGATTCAAACGGGATTCGAACCCGAGACCTCCGGATGCTAGACCAGTGCTCTTACCGACTGAGCTATAGAAAACCCTATGACGGCATTCGTCCCAGAAACCCCTTAATTTTCATTGCTCGTTATTGCTATTATTATTAAGTGACAGAGTCTGTAGTGTATGTAAATAGTATCAACATTACTGAGTCAAATCTTGAAACCAATTTGAAACAGTTGGGCAAATTAGGAAATTGGGGGTGGGGGGGGGGGGGGGGGGGGGGGGGGGGGAGAAAGATACTTGCCCCTTCACTGTCCCACCCCACCCAGGGGGAACTGAGAATATAATAAAGTGGAAACTTTGAATAGTGACTAACATGAAACAAGAAAAGTTGCCACTGTTGAAAGGTGACCTTTATAGACAGGTCCTATAAGATTGCCTTTTGCTATAAGGGTTCACTTTTGGTGGCCACATATAGTATAGACAGGTAGCTCTATTGACATGTTCAACTATATTTCAGTTTTTAGTTTGATATTATATCATTAGCTACCCCTGATGGGAATCATAAAGAAAAACGTTAAAGTTGTACAAACAATTGCTACAATATCATTATGTACAAATACAGTTCTGGTATACCGCAGGACTACTATTGTAGATAAAAAAGTTGTTTAGTAATGTACACCAAATTGCTCCAATATAATTTCATAAAATTACAATGCGAGCACTCACCAGAGCACTATTGTGGTCTGTGAATGTATATAGAATTATAGTACAAAAAGTGCGGAAGTTTGAATAGTACTGCAACAAACACTGTTTTTTTGCTGCAAACAAGGATATTTGCAACCTATAATACCCAAAAGTACATGTGTTTACCCCATACAATGCACATGACCTTCTGAAAGAATGTGGCCTTATGCCCCCAATTTCAATTTTCATTTAAAAAAAAGAAAAGTTCAGGACTAGCCATGAAAATATTCAGGGTGAGTGAATGAAGGGATTATATTCACAATTCACTCTGAACACACAATTTCCACTTGTTACCCTATCAAAGAAGTGATATATTTGTAACAAATACTTTCGTATTCCTTGTTAGAGTAAGTTTGGTTGAAATTCCTATGAATGTTTTCATTGCTAGACCTTTTGGTTGTGGTTTCATGCATTCATCTTTGTCATAAATTACTTTTATTATAAACAGGTCTCTAGAGACCCATACTTAGAACTAAGCTTGCATATATATTTAACATTCATATAATTTTTGTGGGAATTTTCACTGATTTATTTGTCTTCAAAATATCTGTTTTTAAAGAAGAAAAACAATGTGAAAAATATAGAAAAACAGTTTAAAATTGATCAATAATGTGTAAACAAACTACTGCACTTTACTATTTAGAAAACAACCCTGAAAGAATCAATTCATTCCCTTACCAACTAAACACAAAACAGGTAATAGCCCACATGCATGACCAAGTCCCCTAAATTAACAAGCATACATAAAGCCAGTTCTTCAAATTCCAATCGCATCTCACACACACACAATCATTCATTAGTCATTCTGAACACTTGATGACAAATTTGACAGACCAGTATAAACTTCCAAATAAATTCACATCATACATTCACATGACATCAAGGATGCAACACAAGTTTGTTATGTACAAAACAGATGATGGTTAGTTAGTAATGTATACGACATGTGTACATATTCTAGGGTCCGTAAGTTGCACAGTAACTGAACATTCATCGGATCGTAGTAAGTCTATGATCGGATCAAGCGCAAGTCCATAAATATCACAGGTAATGGTTGGATTTCACTTCAAAAGTCTCCAAGTATAGTAGGATAGAAAAGGCGCATAAAAGTCCATAAATATAGATAATAATAGTTGGAACTCAATTCAAGTTTTCAAGATGGTTAAATTTAAGACAAGTATATTATTGAGCACAATTTCAACTCACAAGGGAGCATTCAGTTAATGAACAACCATAATGTGGCACCAGCCTACCCATTCAAATGTAAACAAGCATAGCAAGACTCATTTACACTTGTGGGTTGAGAGGTACCATACAAAATGTTTTTTTTGTGTGTTTTTTTACAAATATGTCCAGCATGGGTATTGAACTCATGACCCTACAAGTGGTCTCATCATAAACCTACTGAGTAGAAGATCCATTTTCTGATAGAATGTTTCATTTGTG
This sequence comes from Echinarachnius parma, assembly GCA_037951105.1. Taxonomy (NCBI): domain Eukaryota; kingdom Metazoa; phylum Echinodermata; class Echinoidea; order Clypeasteroida; family Echinarachniidae; genus Echinarachnius; species Echinarachnius parma. Next base: position 182,387 of record JBAMJV010000524.1, on the reverse strand, counting down.
TGCAACTCGGACCCTGGAACAACTCCTATACATGTACTACTAGTACATAGACAGTGGTGTAGTCCCACGTGGTGCGTTTCGGCGTTTGTACCTGGTGGCGGACCTTGAGGACCTGGTAATAGAGCTCATACTGAGGGTCGTCGCTCTGTGTGTTGCCCATCAACGCTCAATCAAAGGCTGGGGAAAACTGTTCAAGGATTTGGACAGTTAAATTATATGTCAGACAATGTGGACTGAGAGGTCACATAATATATGTCATGTTTGAACTTTGAAGTCAAGTTTCAGCCATGCTCACATTTAGCACAACACTAAAAATTTGTTTCAGGCCATCAAATTTCCTTGATGCTTGTTTTACTTGCCTGACTTGGCCCCAAGGCAAAAAAAAAAGTATATTTCTAGCATTGCATAATGATTTCATGTTTGACATCAGTACGCACGCATGTGCAAAACATTGTCGTCTTTTACCCCCTTAAAGCCCAGTCACATATAACACCGGATAGCATAAACGGATGCCCGACGAATAACAAATTTGCGAAATCAAATTGTCTGGTGGTGAGAGTCGTCTCCATTGCTTCATGCACAAAACATTCTGCCGGATAGAACAGCGTACATCGCCTGAGACAGAACGGACAAGAAACCCATTCGAATGGAGACGAACGGATTGAAAATGTTATTCTCCATGGGGCATCCGTTTATGCTAAGATGTGACCGGGCCTTAAACATGGCATTAGTTTGTCACAGTCTACATAATCAACATAAGAGCAATAAGTCTTTTTAATAAATAAACAATAGGGCAAGGGAGAGGCAAGTTGGTGTAGGTTGAATAAGATCTAAGGAAACAACGGTATTCATGTACATGTTGCATTGAAATACTCCATAAATTCCTCTTTTTTTTCTTTATAGCTTTTTTCAATTGAGCAGCTTATTATTAGTTTCCTTAGATCAAAATCAATTTGATTTCCATTGATAATTTTAACATAATAGATGCAGAGCCTGCAATAATTTCATGTTCATAAACTAATTTTAGCTTGCAATCTTCATAACAAAAACATAGAATAGAAAGTGTGCACTTTGAAAGGAATAGACATTTGTGCATATTATAGCAATCATCATGTAATAGAAAATAATGCAAAATCTTACCTAAGACAAAATGTTTTCCTTGTACATTAAAAGCTCCGCAAGATGCATGTACTTGTATAATACATGTACATGTACATATAGCTACTAAATATATACCAGTAAGAAATCCTAGAGGTCCCAAATGGCAACTGCAATGCCAGCATGTAGTTGAAGTCTAAGCCCACCTCTGCTAATAATAAATAACCTTTCAGTCTTTCGGAGGCGAGCTAAAGCTATGCGAATAACTGTATAAATACAAACACATTGCCCTCATAAACCCTGCATTCCAAGTCCCTAAAGCCAATATACAGATGGCATCAAGCCGGGTAAACCAAGCCGAGTATAATATAGTATGTATACACGCAGTATACTTACTCTGATTTTTTTCCCCCTTCTAATTATTTGTGGTGGGAGTATTAAAATTGCCCCTTTTTATTGTGTGCTGGGCTGGGCTTCGGAAGTTAAATCTGGTCGCTCCGTTCTCGTAAAACACAAAAGGAATTACGGCACCCCTTGGGCAGTCAAGCAAGATAATGAGCCTATGGGCTAGTTAAGCCACCCTCCTCTCAGCGCATACAAACACTGACAAGTGCATAATATATGCGACGCATCACCCTTTCATAAATAGATAGATAAAACCGTAGTCCGATTCCTCCTACTTCCGCCTTGCATGCATCACATCTGACAGGGCATGTCATCTTCTGCATACATATATTATCCACACATCTGGTGTATGCATCGGAGATTCCAAGACAGGATGATGCTCATGCACGTACATGTAGGTGTCTTATCTTCGGTAGGGAGTCGAGACGGCCAATTTGCGGTCTCAAATATCGCCAGCTACGACAGATGGGTTATTCAGACCTATTAGAATGTAATTTACTTGAGCATGTATGAATCACTTTCTAATTGCAGCCACTGTATCCGAGATGTGATGGGAGGCGCATACATGTATCTATTAAATCTTCACTAGGGAGTTGAGACGGCCAATTTGCGGTCTCAAATATCGCCAGCTACGACAGATGGGTGTACAAGATGCCTGTAATTTACTTCCGCATTGATGAGGTATCATGCATGCATCCCTTTCTATATCCAATAGCTGCCAGCGACACAGTTATATCAGAGATGGGACGGGTACGTGCTCTTGCACAAAAGTGTATCTCCACTTTACTCAAGATTCAATTTGCAGTCTCAAATATCGCCAGCTACGACAGACAGACGGGCATTTCAGACCTGTATTATCCTATGAATTTACTTCCGCACAGATACAGTATCACACATCACTCTCTACATCCACTGCTGAAGCATTAGTATTCCAAAGGGGATGGGAGCGGGCACGTACACATATCTTGTCTAGACTTAGGACGGTCAATTTGCAGTCTCAAATATCGCCAGCTACGATAGATGGGGTATCAGACATGTATTAGTCTAAGGTTTTTTTTTTTACTTCTGCAAACATGCATCATTTGCTCCACTGCAACTTCCAAAATAGGATGGGGTGCTTTTGCACGTACATGTAAATTATATTTTCAGACATTCACTTTACTTCACGTCACTTGGGGTGGGCAATTCGCAGTCTCAAATATCGCCAGCAAGGATGCAATATATGGGTTTACATGGTTTACATGGTATTAGCCTGTTTTTTAACGGGAGTGTGAGGGGGTGATGACAGTTAGGGCTATGTCTGGAGAAAGCATTCCATTCGTTCCGGTAGACTTGGTGTTGGACGGTAATAGGTCATCGGTTGAAAAACAGAAGGGTGCTAAGTCACAGTTTGTACTCAAAAGATAATAATTCTCAAACTTTGAAAGGTATATTTATATGTAGAAAGCAAATTATGTAACTTTCTTTTATATTTAATGAATATCCCCATATAATTAGACAATTATTATCTGGGAAAAATTGTATCAAATAGAAGAGTCTCCAACCTACAAATCTGACTAAATTTAGCCAAAAATCAACATAACGTCCTTCTTACTCTGACCCTACGAGGTGAAGGGCAATTGCTATGGGGTGTGCAGAAGCAGCTTTCAACCATTTTACTCTTTTTTAAGGAAATTTGAGAAGATTACTCATAATCCTGACATGTGACCTCCCGCACCTTACCTGACATTGACATTGATACTACTGAGTGGGAAAGGTATGAGAGGAATTGCTGTCCAGTAACCATGGTAACTAGTTAGTGATATCAGAGAGATGTATTATCCAAACTATTTTCAATCAGACTTTTTAAAGGAGTCATAATAAGTAAAAGTTGTATTTAATCTCTTTTCTCTTTTTCCATAACCACCACTTTCACTTTCATTGTTGTTGCCTAGGCTACGTATAACCATATTAGGTCTATGGTATAACTGTCACAGAGTCATTGATATGACAGTATTCATTTTTAGCCTATTTCTATTTCAAAATCTATACTGCTTTATATTAGACTTAGGTTGTTTAATAAATCACTCTAAGGCCATGAAAAATAAATTGTTGGATTGGCGTAACCTGCCTGACCCTAAAAATACCGGCGCTAATGCACGCCGACCCTAGAGGTTTTTTCTGAATTTTTTTTTAATTTTAATAAATACAAAATAAAATTTAAAAAATAAAAAATTGCAATAGAATTTGGAATTTCGATGTGTTATGTGTGTGTTTTTGTGTATTTGTGCTGAAAAAAAAAAAAAAAAAAAAATATATATAAAAAATCCTGACCGAACTACCCTAATTTTTGGTTGCCCGTTACGCCAATCAAACAATTTTTTTTTGTTTGGCCTAATCAAGAATGTTTAGAGAGGAACTAATTTTTCTAGTATACCGACTGAAAATAAGTTAAATTACAAGGCAGTCTTACTTCCTTGATATCTGGTCTATGTTTACTGCAGTAGAGTTATTTGATGTGACAGCTTCATGATTGTGGAGTTAGGTTTGTTAAAAGCCCAAGTGTCGTTGTATACAATATACAGCCAACTGAAGTACTTCTATTTGGAGCTTGGGTGATAATTATGCATGAGTCACCAGTGGTGGATCCAGGGGGGGGGGGGGGGGGGGGGGGGGGGGGGTTAGGGGGTTTAACCCCCCCCCCCCCCTTGGGCTGCCAAGTGAAAATGTATCAGTGAAAAAAAATCACTTACAGGGGTTCAAAATAGCAAAAAAAAATCGGACTCTCCCCCCACTCGCCGCGTCGGGTCAAACCCCCCCCCCCCCCCCTTAGCAAAAAGCTAGATCCGCCCCTGGTGAGGTTAACCAATAGGGTATACAAACCAGGAATATCAATTATCAATTCTATTGGAATATAAACAATATCTAAAATGGAACATGGAATATAAATTGCTGATGCAGACTGCCCCCCTTTTTTGTTTTTTTTTCAAAGGAATGCGTTATCTAAATCAGTGAGATATATTCAACGTCAAAAAGGGTGGTCTGGCTTGTATATGAGGTTTATGTTCATATATACGTCAAGGAATTAAAAAAAATTATTGGTGAGATACCATCGTACCAGTATCTAGGTAATTCTAGTCCCTCTTCTCTCTAGAATTTGGCTGGCAAGTACCAATCTCACACTCTGTCCATACATTTCACAAGGAATGCATTATCATATTGTATAGATAGCAAAACGTAAACTCAAAATTGGTTTGGATGCATGTGTTCAAGATTTATAATTAACATTGTGCACTATAAAAGCAGCCTTGATCTTTGTAGTATTAATTTCCATTTACAATCATACATGTAGAACATTCCTGAAAGGTTTAAGTTTCTTGAAACAATCCAATTATACTATAAATTTGCACAAAATGAATACATCCCTATCAAGTGTGTACACCATTAGTACCAAACCTATCTATAGGTTTAACGTACATCGTTTTGGGAGTATGAACATACCGTGAAGCAAGGCTGAGCTTGCATATGCATTACCAGTGTGGACACAGCCAGTGCCAAACCTATATGTTTAAACATTGTTTTGGGAGTATGAACATACCATGAAGCAAGGATGAGCTTGCCCATGCATTAACAGTGTGGACACAGCCAGTGCCAAACCTATAGGTTAAAACATACATCATTTTGGGAGTATGAACATACCGTGAAGCAAGGCTGAGCTTGCCCATGCATTAACAGTGTGGACACAGCCAGTGCCAAACCTATAGGATAAAACAATAACATACATCGTTTTGGGAGTATGAACATACCGTGAAGCAAGGATGAGCTTGCCCATGTTTTAACTCTTAAAGTGCCAGGCCGGATTTTAATGTTCTATGGCATTGCGTGTATTACAACTCGCAAAAAATGCGAGCTTGGCACTCAAGGAGCACAGTGTGGACACAGCCAGTACAAAACCTATAGGTTAAAACATACATCGTTTTGGGAGTATGAACATGCTGTGAAGCAAGGATGAGGTTGCCCATGCATTAACAGTTGGACAGATCAATATCTGGTGATTGAAATTCTACCTTGAAATTGGACAAGAATTGCAAATGTACATGTATATACTATACATGCTTACTGCACAAAGCTTGTGTGTAATACTCAGTACATCCTTGATTGAATGGGCAATATCATTCATGGAGACAGCATGTCTGTATCTTATGAATGCATCAATGCCTATCGAGTCAAAGATGAGTATAGCATTTAAAATTATGCACATTTGCTCTCTGGTGTTGTAACATAGATCTTCAAACCCCATGTAGTAACAAATGAATAGCTAGATGCACGCATTTGAACACAAGCACACACATAGACACTTGATGATGATCACTAAAATGGAATTCAAAATGAATGGGTTGCAGTTAAAATTAATATAGTGCTAATTAAAATATCAAGAAATATGTTTCCTCCCAGGTTTTTATTTATAATACTCAAAATACATTTAAAATCTAAAGATATTGGGGAGCACGTAAAGTAATATATTATTATTTATAGTAATTATTTCATTTTTGTAAATAGAATTTGCGGGCTAATATTTTATTGAAAACTATTTTGGATTTTTTTGTTATTCTTTTTACATTTTACAATTTCTCTTTTTAATCTAGCAAACACATTTTGCATTTTTCTTCAGATAAGTACAATAATTTTTCATTAATACTTAATTAATTTTGAAATATAGTTTCTGTCATGTTTAGATCTTCATAAAAAGCAAACAATTTTCCTAAATACTTGAACAAATAAAAGAAGAATAATAAAACATGTCAAATCTCACTTGAAAAATGATTGCTAGACCGAGACATCTATAGCTAAAATAACTTGTTATCTAATTGAACTCATTAAATCTCATTAAACTCATTAAATTGAAACATCTAGATGGCAACTGGTTAAAGTATGCAGGCAAAAGATCAAACTCTACGATCGATCGAAAGTGAGAGTAAAATGAACAACGAAGGTGAAATACCATACACTTGACATTCAGCTGGCACCAGTGAAAAGAAATGACATCGTGATCTATTTTTAACTGATGATGTCATGCCTGGGATAGTCTTGAATCTTGAACATTTGTTTTAGTTTTAAAATGGGCAACTGTTCTTTAGACTAGAAACATCTATAAAATACACGGCCGCGTGATGGTGAGTATAATTAACAAGAGCATAATTATGAGATCCTGATAACACAAATGATTTCAACCCTTTGCCTACAGGAACTTGGTGGTCATTATTCGGAGGCATGTGCCCACCCCCCCCCCCCCCCCCCCACCCTAGTGCTACTGCCTCAATGGCGTATTTAGGTACTTTGTGCTTGGCTTGTTGTTACTCAGCATGTTATCCAGGACCTGGTATGGTATATCCTCAAATTAAAATTCTAGAAAGCAGTTCAACTCAGAAGTCTAGAGGAATCTAACGTCAGAAGTTTGGACAGTTGCCACGATTGACATGAACCAGAAAGAAAACCAGAAAGGCTTGTAGCGGGGAAATTAATTTCTGACAATGAATTACAGATACTGTTTTTTTTTTTAAATAGAAAGTTAAACTTTTCAAGTTATTCCTCTTATGACTCTTTGAGAAAAGCATTTAATGCCAAGTTTCGACGAGCTGGCATGACATGAACCATAAAGAGGAAAACATTCTCTGACAAAAAAGCCTATTTCATATATTTTTTGTTTATACCACTACAATTTCATGTTGCACATATTGTATCTCTCTTTTAAAAGTATTGGTCGAGTAGTGCATTTTTAGTGCAATTTTGACAGATGGCTAATTAACCCGTTGCTTACAGGAACCGGGTGGACTATGTACAAAGTCTATGGGAATGTTATAATCTCGAAGGGAACAGGTTAATTGACACAAACAGTACCGTATTTGTCGGTGTATTAACCGCTCCGGTGTATTAACCGCACCCCCTTAAAAAAAAAAAAAAAAAAAAAAAAAGTGAGGTTAAAAAAGTGAGGTTAATACGGTCGTGTATTAACCGCACCCCCCTTTTTTTCTTCTTTTTTTTTGAAAAAAGGTGCGGTTAATACACCAGCAAATACGGTAATGCCTGTTTGCAGGGCTCAAAATTACACAGGCATGCTGGCCAGCCTGGGGCCACTCAAAATTAGCTCTGGGCCAACAAAATGTCATAAATGCAAAATTCTACTTGCTCGAAAGAGCAACCAAATAGGAACAAATATGTAATGTATTTCTTTGTAATTCTTCAGGTTTCAGGCCACTAGTATTGGAAAAATTCATTTGTACCCTTTAACCTGACTGGGCATTAATGCAAAAAAAGATAATTTCTCGCAATACTCTTTTCATTTTTTATCTCCCTTTCTCTCTTTCTTACTACTACTAGTACTACTTTTTAATGTATTTCACTATTCTAATTGTCTTGTTCTGTCATGCTTCGTTTTACATGATCTTCCCACGCACATGAAATTTCATACCCCCTCATCATATGACATTTTGAAATTTCACAAATTTTCATCACGCGTATGTTTAGTATTCTTGGCAAATCCAATAAGCTTATCGAGACAAACGGTGAAAAAATCCTTTGCTATACTAGCCTATATACAATAAATGAGGTAAAACTTAGACAATCTACTATTTTCATCACAAGTATATTTAGTATCTCGGCAAATCCAATAAATCCATCAATACAAACAGCCCTGAAAAGATTCTGAGCTACAACAATAAGCTCTGACGTGTCTTTACAATGCAACGAATACACCAGTCTGTACATTATATACTACCGCCAAATCGCCTATCTTGGAATATTGGCAAACCTAATTTTGGGGGAGCTCGGGGCAAGGAGAGGCTTGATTTAATATCTTGAGGAAAAACACACCCGCTCACATCTAAAGAGTGTACAAACATGCCTTGTATTTAAAGGGAAAGTTGAGTTTTGGTAGAGAGGGCGCTAGACTACTTAATTGGTTTGTGAGGTAATGAAAAACTGAGTGTAAAATTTGAAAGAGCATAATATTTAAACAATAAAATCATCTTTGTTTGATCAAAATCGGTTCAGAAATGGCTGAAATATCCATAAATATAACAATTTGTAATAAACCCGGGGCCCCGGGTTTATTAGAGAATTTTGAACCAGCCGTTAAAAATTCAAAAAAATGCTTCCTCTTTTCAAAAAGTTACAATATAGGTATTTAAATAGTTGTTGGTTATTTCTCTATCTAATCACTATTTCAACAAAGCATCACATGCACAATATTTTATTCAAAATGGTTGAAACCGATAAGTGTTTAGAGAGCGCCCTCTTACATTTTAACGGCTCTTTTTGAATGATAACATGATCTTTACTACGTCATTTGTAATTTTGTGTTCCTTTCTAGTTATAACTATTAGTTTGTAATGTAATGATGCAGGTTTTGGTTACTAAAATTCAGTTTCACTAAAACTGTACTCTCCTTACCAGAACTCAACTATCCCTTTAAATGCAACTTGGCTTGTGTTAACCCGTTCACTAAGAGTTTCTGCAACTCCCATAGACTTTGTACATAGCCTACCCGGTTCCCGTAAGCAATGGGTTAACTGTTATTACAGCCAAATATAATTTAAACATTCAAGTGGCCCAACTTACAAGGTAAAATTGTATACAAGTACAGCATAGATGTTAATATTGATATGAAGTTGTACACTGGTTATTATTATACTGCTGTCATCTCATAATACAGTAAAATCAGTCTAAAAGACTAAAAAAGACCATTCACAAACTCAAAATCAACAAAATATTTTTCAAACACACAAACAAAAACGTAAACGCACTTCATGCATAACATGTATGTAGCATTACAATACTGGCTTCCTAAAATGTTTGCACAAGAATGAAACCAAATGAAAGTCAAGAAAGTCAAGAAAAGTCACTCAGAATGCAAATTAAAAGAAAATTCAGATTGCAAAAATCCTGATGTACAGCATATTCCTGATAACAACTATCCCCTATATACCCAGCAAGAATAATATTTTAACCTGTTAGGAATGATTTCTTCCATTAGAAATTGTACAAATATTCAAGAGATACTGAGACATACAGATTTTACGAATCTTCAGCTGCTTTTCAACTATATACATGCACTTTCATACATCTAACAAAACACTGATAACAAAACAAATATCAAATCACAGTACTTCAATCAGTTCAACACACTGGAAAACTTATGTACAAAAACTGCGTCATCATGGGAATATGTTGGATTTTGGGAAAAATCAGAAAAGAACTTCTGATTTCCATTATCGCCAGTTTCAACATTTCACACTGAAAATAAAAATAAAACAATTACTAGCCTACGGTGAAAGCTAAAAATAATTGTGATCTAACTTGAAAACAAGGGGGAAATTTGGGGGAAAATTAGAAAAAAGGCAACAGCGTGCGACCACCACAGATAAACAAACCAAAAGAAGAGCAGCTAAGAAAGTTTGTTACTACAGCCTCTCTGTACCCTGGGCACACACACACACACCACTGAACTAAAGACATGTAGAAAGATGGAATTCAGATGCTGTGGAGGTGATGATGAATAGACCAGTTCAATAACAAATTCAGTTTATGGATATGCAAATTTACAAAAAAAAGGTTGTTTCTGGCAACAGGAAGCTTACCAAAGTTTTGAAAGTTTTTGAAAGTTTTCAAAGTATTGAATTGTATTCATTAGGAACAGGTTAATTACAAATCTTGTATAGATCTAGGTCATCAGGCAAAAATGTAAATATGTTATGAACCGGTCAATTCAGCTTCACTGTCTGCGCATCTTCTTCCCTTCCACATTGTTCAGTTCAGTGGCATACTAATACATAACTACAGTCAAACCTGCTTGCAGTGACCCCTACAAACAAAACGAGAAAATAAGGCCACTAGAGACAGGTGACCTCTATATAGACAGGTTCCATAAAATTGTTTTTTCTCTGCAAGGGAACACTTTAAATATGGTTGCCACTGTAAACAGGTTGGCTGCTATAGACAGGTGGCCACTAAGACAGGTTTGACTGTATAGTTTATAAAATAAAACAAATTATTTCTATAGACAGGTACAGAAAGGGTTATTCGGCGAGTCTTTCCTTACCCTTCGTATGAGTTCTTTGAAGTGTGCGGAAACCTGGGAGATGCGCTCCATGGTCTGCGTGATCGATAGATAGCGAGACAGACAAGACGAGACTCGGGGAGTGAGGTTAGGCTCAAACAATGCATTATGGGATATCGGAATGGAGTTGGGAATGGGGGATTTTAACTAAGTTAACTTATAGGGTGGGGTTTAGGGTTAGGCTTAGCCTGGAAGATGCGTTTGATTGTCTGCGTGATCGATAGATGGCGAGACGGACAAGACGAGACTCGGGGAGTGAGGTTAGGCTCAAACAATGCATTATGGGATATCGGAATGGAGGATTTTAACTAAGTCATACATAGGTGGGGGTGTTAGGGTTAAAGATGCGCCTCCAAGAGGCCTAGCCATTTCATCGTCTGCATGATCTATAGATGGCAGGACAGATGAGACGAGGGAGGTGAGGTTAGGCTCAAACAATGCATTATGCGATAAGGAGTCATGGATTGGGGCTTAAACAGAACTTGTAACTTAACAAGACAAGATTGGGGTTACGTTTCAATACCATTCAGAGTTAGCTTGCTAGATGATTTTTATCATCTGTATCATCGATAGATGGCAAGACTTTAGAAAAGTTTCAGGGGGGGGGGGGGGGGAGGTAAAATTCAAACAATGAATTATAGAAAGTGGAAGGAGTTTAGGGGAAAGGGGAGTAAAATGGTTTATGGGGTCTTAACTCTTAAAGTGCCAGGGATTTTAACGCACTATGGCATCTGTGTGTATTGTAACTCGCAAAAAATGCGAGCGTGGCATTCAAGGAGTTAAACAGGCAAGCGTCTAAAACGGGAAGGAAATGGAACAGACAAGGCTATACTTGAAGGAGACGGCTCGCCATGTGTAACTTAGACAAATATGTTTAGGAGGAAGAAAAGCTAGATAAGCCAAGGGGAGGAATGGACTGAACATTGCATTATGGGAAGTGGGATGTAGGGGTCCTGAGTTAGGGGTAAAGGGTGGATACAGGGAGGGGGCTTGGTTATGTTCAAACAAGGTGGGTCTTAGTGGGAGGAGGCCCGGGGTCTGGAAACAAATGGTTTCTAGGTCTATTACAAACATAAGGTAGAAACACACAGTGCGGATGACTATAGATTCAAGGGATTTGGTTAGTTTTATTGGACAAGTGGGGGAAGATGTTACACACAACATACATATAGCATTTGATTAGTTATAAATAGTTGTATAGGTCTGCAAGAATATAAATTGACATTTATGCAACAACAAATATTTTAAACAAGGTTTGCAGTTACTACAATAAATATGATACTTGTGAGGGGGATAAAAAAGGTTTGTATTTTGCAAATAGCACCTATATAATTTTGTAGATCCAACATTTCATCAGACCAGTGAATCAGTCATTGCTCCAAATTCAGGGCTATGCAAACATTTCTGATGAGAGGCAATTATTTGAAATCAAATGGGAACATTGATTGGGATTATCAATGATCAGCATCTCCATAGATAGGATGACTGCTGGATACGATGTAATTGCTAGTCTGGTGAAGGCAATTAATTCCATCACATGACTCGTATTGATTGGACTATTAATGAGTAGTATTCTTCAAGATGGGGTTGTTACCAATTACATTTTTTTTTTAATTTCTGTTCTCAAAAGCTTCCATAAAGGCAATTATTATCACAAGCATATATATGACTTGTATTGATTGGATTATATTAATGATTAGTATTCTTCAAGTTGGGATTGTTGCCAATCAATTTTTTTGTTTTTATTGTTCTCTCCTCAAAAGCTTCCATTCATGAGAGTTGGATCAATGCTCCAGGATTGACAAATATTTTAGTCAGGAAATTACTTTTCAAATGATAAAATGGAAAGAATTAATTTTCCATTTTAGGGGGCTATTTTGATCATTTCAATCAGAAAATGTATCATGCGACTTTCATGTCTATTGATAGGATTACTAAAATTTATAGTCATCTTCAACATCGGAATATTGCTGATAACAACTTATTAAACAGGATTCCATTACTGATGAATGATTTCTGCCTTTAAAAAAAAAATCACCTGGGTTTAATTTTGTGAGCAATATCGCTTGGGTATATTCTCGTATAGGTGGTCTCTCTTGGATTTAATTTCCGTAAGTCGTATCTCCCCTCCCAGTCCAACGGTCCTGATTGCCAATTTAGCGCTCAGCCGTCTTTTAATATCCCACAGGACCCCTCAGCCTGTTACCAACAAGTGGCTTATCGAGGATAAGGAATGTTTCTAAATCTGGTCATCCATCCTTGATGGAGAAAACCACCATGTAATTGGCAGCAACACCAGCATCCAAGCTCAGGGTAGGAAATATATGGGGGTTGAGGGCGATTTTGCCCCCATATTTTTAAAATAGCCCCTTGAAATCAGAAGGTAGCCCCTAAAATTACCATCTAAAGGGTATTATGTGAAAGTGTTCTGGATATCCTTCAGATTTGAAAAGTAGCTCCCTAAAATTAAAGAATAATTCCTGCTTTGCTTTTATAAATCCATGAAATGTTAAGGGAATACAAATGTTGAATCATCGGATTTCAAATGATTCTGAAACTTCAATTTTTTAGAATAAGTAAAAACATCTTTCAATAGATAAATTATGCATGACTTTCATACCTTCCCACATTTTTAATATGTTAAGTTCAATAAGTTGAATAATTTGTCTTGATTATAACAAATAAATAGCTCATTTGTTCATTCACACACCAAAATAAGAATGTAACTGTAATTTTCAAATTCACACAAAGTAAAAATCTACCATTTATTTCTCATTGGGGGATATAAAAAAAAGGGTGTAAAATCGACACCAAAATAAATCAATTCTTCACAACATATTGACACTAAACAGGATAACCACACAATCCAAACAATGGGTAATACAATATTCATTAATTGCATTCATTTGTTGAGAAGGGGATGGGGGGGGGGGGGGGGTGGGGGACAAAGTGTCGCTAATTAATGTCAAACATTGGAGACTGCCTATGGCGGATGGCATGCAGGCAGGCATACATGAATAAATGTACACGTGTAGCACATATCGGACGATCGGTTAATTATTTCTGTCAATGTCACTCGCATGCAGTTATGCATGATTATAATATTAGGGGCTCCATTGTATCTTGAACTATTCAAATAGATTCATATTATTGTATTTTGATATAATTACTGTATCTTATATCCACATTTAGATTCATATTATTGTATCATATATTCACATAGATTTATATTATGCTGTATTTTACAATTATTAGTATGCATTATATAAAAATGTACATTGAAAATGAATACATAGATACATTGCTTGATATCATACAATTTTTTGTTTAGTTTGGCAGGTTTGTGCCTCTGGATATCAATGAATAATTCAAGTCAATATACAACGTACAATGTGCATTCGAGTAATGGTGAATAGCAATTCATTTTGATTTCCATTTTTCAGTCGACATCATTTATCACAGTACTATGTGCTCACGATTCAGATAATTTTACATACATCTATGTTGGTAACTGGGAGTTAATTCTAGATATTTTGATCAATCCAAGCCATTGAAAATAACTGACCAGATTTGCGCAAGATCATAATCATTTTGGAATGCAATCTAAGATGAATATTCTCTAAGGTATGCAATGATATAAAAATATTCCAGCAATTGAACGCCTGAAATAGATGTACAATCGATTTAAAGAAAATTGACTGACAATTCATCATCCTAGAATTAATTCTTTAAAATTGAATTGATCTGGAACAATATTTTTAGCCCTGTTGGTTTACTGATTTCTTATATCGTTCCTTTCTCTAATTAAGAATAAGCACTGGCAGAAATTATCAAATAATCATAATAAAATCATCTTCTTGAAAATTATCTTGTATATCAGATTGAAAATTACTTTGCCTCACAACGCTTGCCAAGTTTGCCAACCCCCCCAACATTTGTAAACGATTTCATTGCAACAAGTTGACAAGTGTATGTTTATCCCATCCCATAAATCACATTAAATCACACCAGTAAAGAGGGATTTACCTTGTCAATGGGATGCCAAGATGATTAACGACTTCCCAAGATGGAAGCCACCATATTCCGATCTCGGTCAATAGCCCGTCTCACACCCCGTAATTACGACAACGACGATTTGACGAATCAACAAATCACGGGCGAGGTGTCAAAAACCACCCCGAGAAAAAAAAAAAAGATCCTTAGGAGTTATCTCTTGCTGTAAAATGTCTCTCTATCTGTTTTCAAAGAAGAAACTGCGATTGTAGGAATTCACAGAAAAATTGGAGCCACAAATACCTTGAAAAAATAAAGTACAGATCCCTCGCGAGAAGAAATTGGGCAGCTCCCTTCCGAGTAGATTTTGTCAATTTATCGACGATGATTAGAGGAAAGAGAGGAAGAGCAACAGTGCACGAGTTGGCGACGTCTCTACGTTGCGTTTGCCCAATCCATCACGGCCCCGATCCAGCATATGATTACCGGCCTCACACTTGGCGGCTATAAGGGTGCGCTTTTTGCTGGCCATCTATCTATTCCATTCTATTTGTCGTGAGTGCGAGTGTGTATAAAACCCTCTGCCTTCAACAGAACACATCACAAACTCAAGAATTAAATGCATGCTTTTTTTTTTTTTACTTCTGTGTATGCATGCAACTGTGAAATTGTGTGAATGCGATGGTGTGTGTTTTTATCATGGCTCTCTCTTTCATTCTCTCTTTCCCTGTTTTTCCCTCTGCTTTATTTCTCTATCCCCCTCTCTTTCTTTCACTCTCTCTCTCTCTACTTAACTCTGTTCAGTGAATATGTGTTATTGCCTCTATGTTTGTATGCTTCTGTGTGTATGTGTGGGCAGATCTAACATCTCTCTCCTTTTTATTAATTTTTTTCTCCATCATACTCTTCTTTCTTTTACTCTTTCTCTCTCTCTCAGCCTACTGTACTCTATTCAGTACATGCTACGGCCTGTATGCATGTGTGTGTGGGTAGAACTAAAGTGGATTGCATGATAAAAAAAGAGAAGACTACATGCCAATTCCTCCGAAATGATTACAAGTAGTGCCGTGTCCCCTGGGTGAGCGCAACACGCATGCGACCCACGACTTCAACAATCGCCCCAAGCTGGGTGACACACTCGGTCGAGCATATCATATTTTATTATCGCCCAGTACAAAAGACAGCTAAACACACAAAGTCAACGAGGCACACAAAAAAATGACAAATCGGAAAGGCATGACTTGTTTTGTTTTTGTTTTTTAGCTACCACTGTTATGCCATCATCCCTTTGTTTTTATTCAGCCCACATCTATAGCAACCAGTTACACCCCTTTTGGAGTTTAAAAAACAAATAACAGAATAAGTTTGGTGAAAATGTAAAAATACACGTTTCAAAACAACACTTCAAATTTCAGAATTTACAAACATATGATTTGATCAACCTTGACTTCTCTGGTATTTCATGATTTTCAACACTCATTTTTTATTCTCCATGCATATTTGTTTTCAGGTTTTGTAGCATTGTTGGGTTAAATAATAATTGGAGCCAAACATCTGCTACCAACACAAGCTCTATCATGAGAGGAAAACTTTCAAAATGTCCTTTTCCTTGCCTATTTGTTACTTTTCTAGTATTCATATTTGTTTTCAGAAGTGTCAAATGTTGTAACTTTGTTTAAATGTATAACAATTTAGGACAAGCAGCTGCTAGCCACACACGCTTTATATCACGAGAGGAAAAATTCAAGAATGTTGTATTCCTTGCTTTTTGTGACTTTTCTGGTATTCAATTTTAAGCCCCCTTTTCCATCCATGTTTGCTTTCAGGTTTTGTGTCAAATTTGTAGCATTGTTTGATTGAATAAAAATTGGAGCCAGACATCTGCTTTCCACACAAGCTCTATCATCATAAAAGAAATACTTGCTAATTGTTGTATTCCCTGCATATTTTTTACTTGCCTGGTATTCAATAAGTACAGTTAACTTCCCTTTTCTATCCATATCTACTTTCATATATTGTGTCAAATTTTGTATCTTTGTTTATTTTAACAATTAGAGCCAAGCAGCTGCTACCCACACACATTGCTATTTCATGACAAAACAAAGAAAAAAGGAAAAGAAAAAGAAACTTTTCATGTATTTGGCATTTAACTTGTTCACTTCAAGAATCAGTAATTCCCATATACTTTCCCATAAGCAATGGGTTAATAACCCCCTTTATTACATTCACATTTACCTTTAGTTCATTTGTTAGATATCAACTTTGGGGGGTTTTTTCAGTAGGGAAGAAAAAAACAAAAACTTGCTTTAATTGCAAATATCCCTAGTATAGGTTGTCTTTGAATTCTCAGGTAATCAACAACCCCTTTGTCATCTTTGTTTTCATGTTTCATGTTTTATATTTTAGTTTTGTTTTAATTGGGTACGAGCTGCTGCAACCCATGTACTGTACACTCAATTATGAATAAAAATTAAAGACAAACTCACAAAGTTGCAAATGTCATATCCATTTAGGGTGTTTTTGACCTTTTCCGTATTTATAAACTCCCTGATTCATCAGTATTTTGTAAACAGTATTCATTACAGCTTTTGTTTTTAATAATTGAGGACAAAAAGCTGCAACCGACAGACCCATTCCAAAAAACAAAAACAACACCCAGCACTTTGTAAATGCCACATCCCCTGGTTGCGAGGTATACGTTCAACAGACATTCTCCTGCCAAAACATGTTTCTGCGCACCTTTTTTTTTCTTTCTCCGCATCCCCGGAGGAACAACGAAAACATGCTACTCGTGCATTTAACCCATGGCCCACAGGAATCTAGGTATGCCCTGTATAATTTCTTTGGTGATTGCAGAGTCCTGGACCGATTGGGTTAACATTTGGGGGGCCCCGGGGCAAAACTCGTCATCTTACTTTCACACGTCACCTAACTGCCACGCGTCTGCAGGAGTGGACGTGTGAACTGTGAAAGAGAATAATGATTCTCATTATCTCGAGCAGGTTTAAAGGGCCTGTGTTTTTTAAAGTCAGTTTTTGCGCTTAAAGGGTACCACCACCCAATAATAATATTCTTATTAAAGAAAGGTAACATCTTTAGTATTCCATTCCATCAACAAGTTCACAAAAATATGTTTCCAGAAAAAAATGTATAATTGGAAACAAATCACCATTCTAAAGCATGCGTTCATGCGGTCTGAATTACGCAGACTGCTATGTGTGCGGTGAATTGCAATGCGTGCAGAGCGAACGAATCGCCCGGGAATCTATTGTTTATAAACGTGCTCGTGAATAGCTGCATTGGCGCACTCGCAAAATGGAACCAGTAAATAGCAGTGGTTCCGTAAGTGGTGGAAATTAATTGCTTTGTTTATGAATTACACAACCCTTTGCAAAATGTTGGGTATCTATTTGATATCACAAAACGGTACCAAAACATATAATAATGTGTTGTTATTTGCCTGGTGGTCCCCTTTAATTAAGTTTTTTTAAATAAATTTCTGTTTTTAATTTTGAAGTGCATACACTGGTATGGTATGAACTATATAATGGGTGTTTTTATTGCCTCCGTGTAGCTTTCACAGGATTCTCTCCACTACCACATTTTTAGAATCCATGGTGTTTTTTTTTTTTTTTTTGTAATTCAAACACGGATATGAAATTTAAAACCAGTGTCTTTGTAGCTTCTGTGAACATTTTGAACTCAATTTTGTTTCTGTTTTAGAAATAAGAATTGGAATTAAACTTCAAACCTTTATTATGTCATTTTTTCATTTTTTTTATTTATGAAGGAAGGGATGAAATAGAAAGTATAAAGAGCTTAAATTGTTCTTCTCTTTCCCCTTGGTATGATGCAATACCCAGGTCAGCACTGGCAAGTGAAATTGCACTTCAGGCAAACAAAAATGTATAAAAGTCATATTTTGGTGGCCCGATCGGGGAAGTAAATTTTTAACCCGACATTGAAAAAACTGGTTTATGTTCACTTGGTCTAATCTCAGTTGGTCTACTTCCCATTTGGTCTACTACCTGATGCCTCCAAAACCCTAACCCTAACCCTAACCCTTACCCTAACCCTAACCCTAATCCACAACCCTAACCCTAATCATAATCCATAATCATAATCATAATTAAGCCGCCAGATTCATAATTTTCTAGTAGACCAAATGGGAATGGACCAAATGGTTGTAGACCAAGTGGCAATTTACCAAAAAATTAGACAAATCATGTTTTATTTCATGTCATGCTTCATCTATAATCACAGGTTACATCAGGAAAGAGTGATATTTTGAATAGAAATTAAAAAGTTTCCTCATGAAATAAAATTTTCGAGCCAGTAAATGTTTCTTTACGGCCACCAGAAAGGGGGGAGTAATTATTTCACTGGCCCGACCGGGCCACTGACAAAAAAGGTAAGTGCGGAGCCCTGCAATACCATTTGATTGATTAACTTGATTTCCAATTTCATTAATTTCCCCCGTGATGAAAAAAGTTCTTCTCTCCTTTCAATTTTCAAATCAATATAGGGTTCTAGACAGCTAACTGTGGCAAAATTTTCATCTGAATTAAAGTATTTAGTCATTCAAAACAGAAGAAAAGAAAAGTGTTTATGATTTCAGGCATCAAAGTCAGTATCATACAAAATAATGTTATCAAAGACCTTGAGAATAATTGCGTGTTTTTGTTTGAAGAAAGAAACAATAAAAACCAACTGTGTCTAAAATCCATATCTTTCACACTCACTCTCTCGCTATTTTGCTTTCTGTTTTAGTATTCTCTTTTATCACTTTTTCTTTAATATTTCCTTTCTCTCTCTCTTAATTTGTTTTTTCTCTTTCTGTTTTATCTCATCTCTCTCACTCTATCTTTTTCTTTTAACCCATTCAGGACTGGTCCCGAAAATATTTGGGCTTTGGTCTATGGAGAATACATGTTGTAGCAAAATCAGTCCATCCTCAACGGGTTAATAATCTCTCCCTCAACTCCATGTTCAAATGTTATAAACATAAACTCAGAATATATTCATATTGTGTGTTTATGTTGGTGCACAGCTGAACCAACAAGCTGTGCCTAAACCCATTCCCTTCAAGTTTCTGAAATCCCCATAGACTTTGTACACAACCCACCTGGTTCCCGTAGTCAAGGGGTTAATAGTTAAATGCATATTTTCCTCTCTCTTTATCAGTGCATCTTTCTATCCCTCGTTCTCACTCCCTTGTCCTTTCTACCACCACTTGCATGTAAAGGGACTTAGTAACATTGTCCATATCCTCAAAATCCAATTGGAATTATAGCGGTTCTCTCATACCTTAAAAAAGATATTTAAGATTGAAGTGTTCAGATGTTAAATTATCCACTGGACCGCGAAAACCGTGTACAAAGTCAGTGCAATGAGTTAGTGAACATCACTTTGCATTTTCGCTCATTACTCGGCCACATAACGTCCATTTAACTTTTAATTTTCACACAACACCCAGTGGACATATCAGATAACAACAATATACATTTTATCAACCACGCATCACTTTTTGCACTTATCAACAAAGTTACTAAATCCCTTTAATCCCCTCTCTTGCTCGCATCATTACTGAAATAGGATTGCAGATTGATATTGTGTTTTTGTATAGTGCATGCACAAGATGTTGCTTGTAAGTATCGGCTTCCATGCATGCACAATCAACAAACTCTGTGTCTTTCAATGCATATTTTCCTATACTTATAGGTCTTTCACTCTATTCCATTTTAAAGTCCTCATCTTTCTACCTCTCTTCCTCACTCCCTTTTCCTTTCTACCATTACTCACATTCCCTTCCCTTTATTTCTCTCATTCTTGCAACTACGGTACGCCTTTTTGCAGATTGATTGTGCTTTTTTGTAAGAGTGCCCAATCAACAAACCATGTCTTAAAAGCATATTTTACTCCCCTGATCACTCTCCTCCCCTTTATAAGTCCCCATCTATCTACCCTCTATCTCACCCATATTTGTGACTGGCTATAGCAAAACCCGGCACTTGTCGGTAAAAAATCTAAATGTAGATTTTTCATACCATTAGAAAGGCCTCGTCACAAGCTTTCATTTGGTGCTTTGTTCTAACTAATTGGTCAATAATTGACGAAGATATGATCGTTTCAATTTTACAATCATAGGTCTTTTACACACATTGTGTGAACTTAAAATGCCCATTTCTTCAAAAAATGAATTACCGACAAGTGCCATGTTTTGCTAAAGACGGTCACATTTGTTACCCTTTCTCATGCTCTTCATTCCTGAACTAGAACTTGTAGATTGATTGTCAGTTTTTTGTTTTCAAGAGCGCAATAGACAAGCCCTGTGACTAACTCAAATGCACCTTTTCCATACTCGACTACTCTCTGCCTCTTTATCAGTCCTCCATTTATACCCCCCGGCTCCACTCACTCCCTTTTCTTTTCTAACATCACTTGCATTTTCTTCCCTTTATTTCTTGAATTTTCTCATTCTTGAACTAGGACATTTTGAAGATTGTTTGTGTATTTTTTGTAAAATATTAAGAGTGCCTATCAACACACCCTGTGTCTTAAAATCATATTTTCCTCTCTATCACTCTCTTTTAAAAAAAATAAGTCATTATCTCTTCTCCTCTCTCTTACTTCCTGTTTTTTTCTCCTCTCACTAATAATTATTACCCTCTCTAATTCTTCATTATCCTCCCTCTCCCACTAATATACATATATCTCTCTGCTATCTCTCCCTCTATTATTTATGTGACTATGTCCCTTTATCTCTCACCCTCTCCGCTCTCCCTTATTATCCTTCCTCCTCTCAATTTCTCTCTCCCACTCTTATGTTCCCTCTCCCACCAATGCATCCAATATTCATCTTCATATCTTGTTCCCCTGTTCCCCCTCTCAATTTCTCCCCCCTCTGTTTTCCCTCTCCTACCAATGCATCCAAAATTCCTCTTCATATCTTTTCCCCCTGCCCCCCCTGTCCATTTCCAAGCCTCTCTCTCTTCCTTCCCCTCTTTTGATCCATCTCCTACCAATGCATCCAAAATTCATCTTCATATCTTGTTCCCCCGTTCCCCCGTTGTCCATTTCCCTGCCCCTCTCTCTCTTCCTACCCCCCTCTCTCTTCCCCTCTTTCTCTCCCCGTCCCACCAATGCATCCAATATTCCTCTTCACAGTGCGGTCCCCTATTCCCACCCACTTCAAATTGCACGATCTGGTCCGGCCAGTGAAATTACCATCACAATCAGACTAAATTGCAAAACAATTATGAGAACGATTACCAACTGGCAGACACGCTAATGAAGGCTTCGCATCAGCTAAATTCCACTGCGCAGTGTTACATAGCTTCGGAATTGATCCGTTTATTAACATTTTATTGTTTGAGGCAGTGAAATGATTGACTGGAAATAGGAATGCATCATAGAAGAATCACATAAGAAGAATACCACACTTTTTTGTGTAAACTCCACTGCACAGTGTACAGTGCTTCAGAATTGATCATCTATCTATCTATCTTTAAATGTTATTGTTTGAGGCTATGAAATGATTGACTGGCAATATGACTGTGTAGAAAAAAAATCAAGAAGAATAAAATGCTCCTTGTGCGTGTATACTCCTACGGGGTTACGCTCAGTAACAGAAGAAGAAAATGTGAATGTGAACTGTATTACAAAACAATAAACGCCTGCTTAGAGAATGAATCATCAATTAGTGTAGAGTTGCTTAAAGTGATCCGTTTACTTTTGTCAAATTCGACCAAAATCACTTGGGAGTGTTCACACTTCTCTAGTATCTTGTTGTTTGTCTAATGGTATTGGTAACAGGCAAATGAAATGAGTTTTGATTTTTCAAAAATCTCCCCAATTAAGATTAGGGTTAGGGGTCGGGATCAATATTGAATTCAATCATTAACATCAATAGCAACAACGTTCATGCTAAGAGCTTAAATAAAAAGGGGGGGAATTAATCATCTGAGCACATGATCATGAACAGTATGATTTAGCATACAAATGTATGTTTTTACAGTCACACTGACAGCCTCCAGTAAAAATGAAATCACAGCCATGCATTTTTTAAAGTTTTGTTAATAATAGGCGGGAAAATGTTTATTAAGACTTAAAGGGGACCACCAGGCAAAGAACAACACATTATTATATGTTTTGGTACCGTTTTGTGATATCAAATAGATACCCAACATTTTGCAAAGGGTTGTGTAATTCATAAACAAAGCAATTAATTTCCACCACTTACGGAACCACTGCTATTTCCTGGTTCCATACGGGCCAACCATTTGCGAGTGCGCCAATGCTATTCACGCGTACGTTTGTAAACAATAGATTCCCGGGCGATTCGTTCGCTCTGCACATGTTGCAATTCACCGCACACATAGCAGTCTTCGTAGTTCAGACCGCATGAACGCATGCTTTAGAATGGTGATGCGTTTCCAATTTTTTTTTTCTTTTTCTGGAAACATATTTTTGTGAACTTGTTGATGGAATGGAATACTAAAGATGTTACCTTTCTTTAATAAGAATAGTATTTTTGGGTGGTGGTACCCTTTAATAACATTGGACTTCATGCCTAACAATTTCACAAATGAAAAAGAAAAAAAACCCACAATAAACATACTGGTACATCAAAGGGTACTTCATAGACGTAAAATTAGATTTCATGCCTATCAATTTCACAAATAATAATGGACAAAATATCGAGGGGAAGGGGTGGGGGATGTAAAACAATGTAATTCAGAACCATTTTTAGGGATTAAAAAACATTCATGGTTTGGAGAAGTACAAAATATCCACAACCTATTCTACTACTTTTTTCATAATAAATCTAAAAAATAAAAATATTCAAATAACCAAAATAAAGAGGAAGTTATAAGCTGAAAATTCAATTACAAGGTATATGCTGCAATAAATGTTGTTCATGTTTTTGTGATGTTTTGACTGAATTTGCAAATACAAAAATGTTGAATATATTTCATTGAATTAAAACCGGCTTCAGATACTTACTTTTATCATCTACTTGGGTTTTGTATTCTAAAAATCTATCGATGAAGGAGGTAGCGTAGAAGGAAAAGACTTCAGTGTTATTTGTTTGCTTTTAATGTTATTCACAAAATGGAAACTTAATGTCATAGTTAATGCACTGGACAATAAACAAAAACAACAATAAATATCACATAAGGAAGATATGGTTAAAGGAAGAAGAAGAAAATGAATTGTATCTTTGATAAGTAATAAGAAATAAATGCGACACTTAAAGATAAGAGGAGAGGGGGCCATGTGTGTCATTTCTTGGTTTTATACAAAGGATAATATATATTTGGTTGTCTTTAAATATAAAACAGATTTACATGATAGGTATTTAGGAAATAAACTTGGGAATGAGTACAAAATGAAGCATAAATTAAAGAGTTTGATGAAGGAAATTTAGGGAACACCATGTCAAACATTTTCCTTCCAATTTTGTACACATATTGTCTACATGTACAAGTACAATTCCGAAAATGACTTGCATACATGTATGTAAACTTGAATGCCCTTGGTATTCCATGGAATGTGCATATTTAAAACATTGCATACCCAGGCCTGGCATTCCAAGTATTATTTCATACTCTAGTTATTTCCATAACAATAACACCCCTCCAACACCCACTCAAAACACATACACGTACTGACACGTTCTCACTAACACACAAGCTGCAAATGTATTTACAAAAGCAATAATTATTAGAGCCTACACATTCTGTTCATACGGTACGTCCAACCTACTATTTAGTCTATATGCTTTATACAAAGAATGCTAATTGAGAAAAAAGCATACTGTTCAGTATCATAGCTTCTGAATTGTTGCCGTCAATTCCACATTCCCCATAAATAAATAAGCGTTCAAATGCTGTTGTAATATATCATTAATACTGTTAATATGCAATTCAATTGAATATTGAATAAAATGGAAGATTAGTAAACAACACCAGTAAAAAATGGAGGAAAAATATATGAATAATGTTTGAAGGACTGTCATTTTTGTTAGTCGTTTTGATTTCATATATAATGCAGTGAATGATGCAAGTCGGGGGGAAATGGATGTAACAAATTAGAGATGCATAATTTCCAAAGGGAATGTGGCAGCGGGGCGTATCTTTATTTTTGGCATATAATTTCAACGTTAATCCACATTAATTGTTATTGTTAATATGTGATGAAGAGGGAAGATGCCATTCAGACGAAAAAATTAGTACACCAATGCCGGTAAAAAAATTAGGAACAAAATGTTAGTTAACGATGCAAGAAATAATTCAGTAGGAAGGAAAATAAAAATGCGTTCATTTTTAAAAAGTGGGTGTGGCCTACCTTCTCTCGCAAGTCGCTAATGACGGTCTTGGCCCCCTGCAGCTCTTTCGTCATGGCGTTGCGATCGTTGCGGAGGTGTTCGAGCTCGCGACGCATCGCGTAGATCTCCTCGGCCTCCTGGGCCCGGGACAACTGTTCCTGGATCAGCTTGTCCGCGATCGTCTCGTTTTCGACCTCCAAGCTTTGGATTCGCTGGTGGAGCAGTCGGTTCTCCGTTCGCAACCTCTGTTTGTGAACAAAACATCAGAGGATAAAAGTTATGAAGGGCACAGACATCCAAACTTTATATCATATAATGATATAATATTGACTGGCCTTGAGTGGTATATAAGAAATATTGCATTCGCTAGGATCATATTGCACGAGTCGAAGACGAGTGCAATATGATCCTAGCGAATGCAATATTTCTGATATATCACGAAAGAACAAGCCAGTCAATATTATTATTATTATACATACTATCCAGAGCAAAACATTTATAAACAAAAACAAACATCTTACTCAGTCTTGTTCAGTGAAGAAGACCAATGCATTGAATCTCAAATTACTGATTATACATTTTCAACCCATGAAGGGCCATTTGCGCGGACTGTAGCAGAGGTGCGTACACGTATTCATACGTCACAATTAGATACGCACGAAGCCATTCTTGCGTCATTAATAAACGCGCGTATGAATTTGCGCACTTCCGCGCTGGATATGATATTTATTATTCAGCTCAACGTACAGGTCTATGGAGGAGTAGTAATATCGTCTGATATTGCACTCGCAATACACATTTGTAGAGCTACATAATACACGTTACGATGGTAATATCATAACAATACTGAATGCTATGACTGACAAACCCGAGACGAAAAAAAAAATACATGATTTATTGAATCGGAAAACTAGCCTGTATGTGTAATAATGTTATACAATGACTTCTATGGATTTTATTAATGATGATATTGAATCCCATTATAGTTCTAAATAATCAATGATCAACTTGTCCGTTAGTGTATCATTTTTGACTTCCAAGCTTTGGATTCGCTGGTGGAGAAGTCGATTCCTTAGATGCTATAACAGCAAGAAGAAACAGATAGAAATTGAGAATGAGTGGGGAGTATATGTGATACAGAAAGTTGTCCGTTGTCTTGTTTTCGACCTCAAATTTTTGGATTTGCTGATGGAGAAGTCGGTTTTCGGTTCGCGGTTCTGTTTGTGAAGAAATGAGATGTACGTTTATAAAATAAGCAGCCAAAATAATTACATTTCATTCTATGCCTACACTGACATATATAAGCATTCCTATATATATATGGGCAATTCCGTGGTAACGGAATTACAATTCAGAGAAATTTTGCTCATTCTTTTTCATAATATGGATTAGTCCTATGACCTAAAGGCTTATCGACACTTTAATAAGTTCTGGAGATATACCTGCTGTCATATAGAAACAAAAATATGGAAATTTCATACATGAGGAAAGTGCTAGCATGTATGATACGTCGGTAACGGAATTACGGCAGAGAATGGGCCTTTTTTCCCAACTTCAACTTTCACATGAATTCCTCTGAAATTTAAAAGACATTTTGTGTAGATTTATTTTAAACTTCATTGCTATGGGTGTCAACTTCATGATAACATTAATTTTTTCCTTTATGTTCATCTTGTTTGGTCGTAACTGACCATGTTTCCCAAAAAGGCAGCGGTAACGGAATTACATAAATGGTAACGGAATTACGCCTTCTGAAATTTACCTTAAAAAGTTAATTTTTTTGAATACCAGATAAGCTAAAATCCCTTTAAAATGTTATTTGTATGTTCAAACATTTATAAAAACCAAAATGCAAGATACTTTTATGCTTAATTATGAAGTAATATGTGAATACGCCTGCTTAATTTGGTAATTTGGTAACGCAGTGTGAAATTTCTAAAAAAAAATAACTTTGTATTTGCGAAATTCAAGTCAGTCTTCATTTACATAGTCCTTGTTATCAAACTCTGCAGTCCTGGCTCAAATCAATGGTCACATATTTCTCTATTTATACTATAAAGCTATCTAATGAACATGGTAACGGAATTACACTAGTAACACTACTTTGTCAATTATCCACAAATTCTTCTAAACTATACGTATCCATTGGGTAAATATCACTTCTACCAAAGTATTTCATACACATATACTCCAAAAACACTTTTTTGATCATGTACACTTCCTTATTTTATGCAATTTGGACAAAACAGATTGGGAAGCAAGTGCTTAGCAGAACAATAAATCATAGTCAGATGTCAAATGATGTATCAAGGGTAACAGGAATTGCTTGAAGTATATATCATACAATACACAATGTGTACAACTTGATATTAGAATTCAGAAAACCCTGGAGACTTATACATTGGACATGTACTAACAAAGTATGTAACCATGCTAGTAAGTTTAAAGGGGACCACCAGGCAAAGGACAACACATTATTATATGTTTTGGTACCGTTTTGTGATATCAAATAGATACCCAACATTTTGCAAAGGGTTGTGTAATTCATAAACAAATCAATTAATTTCCACCACTTACGGAACCACTGCTATTTCCTGGTTCCATACGGGCCAAGCATTTGCGAGTGTGCCAATGCTTTCACGCGTACGTCAATAGAATCCCGGATGATTCGTTCGCTCTGCACAGAGTGCTCTGGCTCTGCACGCATAGTCTTCGCAATTCAGACCACATGAAAGCATGGTTGAGAATGGTGATATTTTTTTCCAATTATATATTTTTTTCTGAAAACATATTTTTGTGAACTTGTTGAAGGAATGGAATACTAAATATCTTTGTTACCTTTCTATAATAAGAATATTATTTTTGGGTGGTGGTACCCTTTAATGGCCAGCAAGGATAGGGTTCAATCCTACTGTCTGAATGTTAATACCAATAATTCTGGGAAGTTAAAAGCCAGGAAACTAATTAGTATGTTATGAGTAATTATATGAAGGAAAGTGTATCTCTTCTGTCCATTTGAGGCTCATTGAGGGTATCTATGATATGCTATTAGACCTGTAAATAATGTCTACCTGTATGCCATCTACTAAATTGTTCTAAATTAAACTCATCTATCTGATCAAAATCACTACTACTGAAGAATACTACCAAGACACTTTTTTTATCATGTACACATACTTGATGCAATTTGGACATAATAAATTGTTAGAAGAATGTACAAGAACATTAATTTATAATCAGAGATCAGGTGATACATGTATCAGAGATACAATTAATTGTTTGTTGTATATTATGTAACACACAATGTGTACAACTTGATTTTAAAGATGTTCAAGTTTTAAAAATCCTAAACTTATTTATAAATTGTACTAACATTATTACAATACTGACAAGTCAAATGGCCAGCAAGGATAGAGTTCAATCTTATTCTCTGAACTTTAATTCATCAGAAAAAAAAAAATAATACTGGCAAGCTACATTTTAAAGCCAGTGAATAAGTTAGCATGATACATGCATTTATATGAAGGAGAGTATATATCTCTTCTGTCTGTTTGTGGCTCTTTTACATATCTAAGACCTATGAGTAATGTAATTGGCCCGAATTCTCAAATCAGTAGCTCAACTTGAGCTTGGCTTAAAAAGACAAAAACTACCGGTAACAATACTCACCAGTAGACCTATTGTGTAGTTCCTGTATGGTGCTATAATATTTGAATGGTTTCCTTTCATTATCTAGTCAATCCCTTGAGTTCTGATATTAGGCAACAGGGTAATGGGCCCTTTGAAATATAGCCGAAGTATAGTCTCGTCATCAGCCCAATTGTGTCTGGATCATCCTGGACATTTGCAGGTGACCTCTTATAATACTGACAGAATTTCAGAGGGCCCATTTTCTTAATGCTTTTAAGCAGAAGCAAGGGATTGACGAGATAATGAGATGAAACTTTTTGGGAAACATAAACAACTACGCAATACTCCTGCTGGCGCAAAGTGGTACTGGTAGTCTTGGTCTTTTTAGGCCAATCTCAAGTTGAGCCACTGATGAGATTTCAAGCCAAAGTCATCTACTATGTGGCCAACCACACTTCTCTGGTACTGTTTGCTTCAATAATTTGATAGTAATGTTACTATCCACATCTTCTATCACTTGGCCAATTAATTTTTGGCATTGTTTTCTTTGCAGTATTGAACTACTACCCATTTCAATTTGAGGTCCTGATTTGAGGTTGCTGATGACATTGCTAATATTATAGACTGTTTTGTTGCTTTTTCCTCTGTTCCAAGTGCTCTTGCTGTTATCTTGGACACTATCTTCCTCAATACTACCTGCAGTCTTAGACTTCAACAAGGGGAGGGTGTTGGGGTTGGGTGATCTATTTTTTATTTTCTTGCCAAAGACTGCAAGATTTTTTTTTTGTATACTTTGTGAAAACTATGCCTGACATATGTTTAATAGATAAACTGTTTCTCAACTATTTTTATGGCCAAAGAACATTTTTACTCATCAGAAGTTGGATTTTGTTTTCCCCCCTGTATAGCAGGTGGAGTTTCTTTCTTTTAAAAACTTCCTACCCAGTTTGAAGTCAAATTAATGTTGCGTCCCCTACCGATGTAATTCCGTTACCGATGTAATTCCGTTACCATGTAATTCCGTTACCGATGTTTTCATAGAAATGGGTGAAGATATTAAAGAATTGGGTGTTTGGGAGTTCAAGGACACATATTTTAGCATTGGATTTACAATTACAGAATAATTCATCAATATTAAAGTTCTTTAAAAAAACTTTCATGGAATTTCGGTAACGGAATTACATACAAATCGGAGTAGATTTGGTCATTCTGTCCAGCAAATATTGGTTCCGGTTGGAACAAGTGCTTTACAAAATAAGAAGATTATCCATATACTAGTATAACTGCAAAGTATACAAAGGAATAAGTTCAGGGATCAATGTTTTATTGATTTGGTATTGAATTTAGTCATTTTTTCAATTCTGAAGCCTCGAAAACCCAAAAAGTTCAAACACTGCTTTCAGAAAAACGGATTAAGTTATTCACAAACGGTTTTCTATTCACTAATATATAGGACGTTGTCCACCTAAAACATGCTTTGAAATTGTATTTCATAAACTTTTAAATTTTCCATTTTTGGCCTCTCTCATCCGGAATACGTAATATAACAACAACAAAAAACATTTTCTAATCTCTACTCATTTCTATAGTAGCGCCTGGCATGGGCTGCACGATCTTTGATCGCTCTTTGATTTTGATATTTTAAAGCCAGTTTACAGTAATTTGTATTCGTTTGAAGTACTTTGCTTTTACCTTGTATATGACAGAAATTATAGCTTAGACCCTGACATTAAACTCAGTTCAACCTTATCAAAGTTTTAAAAATTAAGTAAACATATTAAAGTTGCTCACTAGATTTACCCAAAACATAATTAGTCATTTGAAAGTGAAACCACATTATTTTATATGAACCCCTTCTTGACCACGGAAATCGAGTGGGTTGTGTACAAAGTCTATGGGGATTTCATAAACTAGTAGGGAACGGGTTAATGATTATTTAGTTATACTTGCAAGTATTATTATACAAGTTTTGTCCATATTGCTGTTATATTCCTAATCTTGTATATTGTTGTGCATTTGTGTTCCATTCCTATTCCTTATACTTCACTCTACTACTCCTTGACCCCTTTACTCCTTCTTTTATCTTCTGCTTTCTTTCACTCCCTATAAATCTGTTTTCTCTATTATGGTGTGTATGCGATGTATTAGTTGTTTTTGCCTTATGCTTAATTTGAAATAATTTGTAAATTGTATTCAGTTAATTAGTTTATTATGCTTTTAAGGTGCCCCGCTCACAAGCTATGCTTTCAAGGGGCACCTCAACCATTTGTTGATTTGCTTGTATTTTATAATGTATTTTGATATTTGGTTGAAATAAAATGAAAATGCAAAAAAATAAAAATGGCTCAGGCTTGATCGGATGCACCGCCGCAAGCATTTTGTGGTAGCTGCGCTCCTGGCTGAAGAGAAGAGTTGGAGGAGGTCCATGCAAGAAGACGCCGCCGGGCGTACTGGGTGAAGCCCTGGTTGCAACGTCGTGAACTGCTTGGACAATATAAGACCCTGATGCAATAACTCATGCGCGAGTCGCAGGGCGACTTCAAGAACTACATGCGCATGAATATTGAAATGTTCTGTGAGATGCTGGTGAGGGTGTCGCCCAGGATTACGAAAAGACTTCAAGAACTACATGCGCATGAATATTGAAATCTTCTGTGAGATGCTAGTGAGAGTGTTGCCCAGGATCACGGAAAGCTATGACAGCCACCCCCGCTAAGCCCAGGACTTAAGTTGGCAGTGACGCTGCGGTTCCTGGCAACAGGGAATTCCTACACTAGCCTTAGCTATGACTTGCGCATCGTGCACAACACAATATCCTTGTTTGCGGCCAGAAGTGTGCGATGTGATTGTGGAAGAATACAGGCAGGAACAGTTTGCAACACCATCAACCCCTGACGAGTGGCGGGACATTGCTGACAAGTTTGGTTCCAGATGGAATTTTCCCCACTCCTGCGGTGCCCTGGATGGCAAGAACGTAGTAATAAGGAAGCCCCCCAAAAGGTGGGAGCCGATACTATAATAACAAGGGCTTCCACTCCCATCATGATTATGGCCCTTGTGGACGCCGACTAGAAGTTTAGGCCAATGTTGGAGCGTAGGGCTCCAACTCTGATGCTGGTGTATTTCAAATCTGCACACTACGCCACAGCTTGCAAGAGGGCACGCTGGGACTGCCTCCTTCAGATCCTCTGCCTGCAGACCACAGGAACACCCACTACTTAATAGTGGGGGATGATGCCTTCCCACTGCATGAGTGGCTCCAGAAACCTTACGCCATGAGGAACCAGACCCATGACCAAAGGATCTTCAATTACAGACTGTCACGGGCCAGACGTGTCGTCGAGAACGCCTTCGGTATTCTCGCATCCAGGTTCAGGTATGTAAAACCATGGCAACATACACATCGGAATTCAATATTTTGCATTTTCACTGTTTGTGTCTAGGAACATCAGTTAACTAGTGCACATTACTATTTGTTTATTTGTTTCACATTGATCTGTTTCAGGGTAATGTTGACCAGCAATGCCGGTTCTGCCAGACAACGCCAAGCGCATAACGAAGGGGTGCCTGGTACCGCACAACATCATGCGCGTCAGGTATCCTAACCTCCAGAACGAAGAGCTGGACCAGGATTTGCATGGTGTGGTTGAGTCAGGGTCACGCCGGCATGCTGGTAGACTGCCAGCAGGAGGGCGCAACCGACGAGAGATCCACAGGACAGGGCCGGGAGCTCAGACAGTACCTTATGCACTATGTAAATGGTGAGGCAGGGAGAGTTTCTTGGCAGGAGGCAGCCATCCGGCTTGTTTAACATATATAGTTTTGAACTGCTATTTTGCAAGGATGATTTCACAAGGACATTTTCAAGCCTTGCTTCCAAGATTGGCTCCTCCACATTTTCGTAGAAATTTATTTCATAATCTGTGTGCATTCATGTTATTAATTGCTACTTTGATCAGTATATGTATTATTTTTGTATCCTATGTTAAACAATCATTTTGTTACATTTATTGTTTGAAATATTGATCCCATTATATTGTTTATTGTTTGTTTTGAAAATCAATCTCTCAACTCTAACTCTAAATTGAGTTTACTCAAATCAACTCGCCACAGAGACATGCTTCCGCAGACAAGACAGGAAGTCACTAGATCGGAACGCAAACTGCGCAACGGCCAGAAACTAGATGCACCTCGGTGCAAGACTCAGAGACACAAGATTTCTAGCGTTTGTTCACTTGTCAACATGCTTAATTCAAAATAGCCATATTCTTTTAAACAATTTTTTTTTGTTTGTGACTTGTTTTTTAATTTTTATAATCGTATCATACTCAAACACAATCACTTAAGCAGACGATAATCTCTCGATTTCCGTTTTATTTGATATTTCATTACATGTAATTGCTTTCAAAGATAAATAGAACTAGTGATATATGTTAATTTACTATTAATACTCAATCCTCACACTAGGTTCCCAATCTGTTGCACTGCATTATACATGTATAATTGCTTGTTATAATTATAGACTCAGTTGGTCTATTTATATGCCACAAACATGATTATGAACAATCAATTATGAATATGCAGATACATGTATTTATCTTTTATATTCTTTATTGATATTTCAATACATCGCCTTCGCATCTTCATTTTATTGATTGTACTATGTATTATTATTTTTGGTTCAAACACAGTTGATATGACCTTATTCCCGTTTTAGCTACATTTCTAGTTGTTGTCTATTGTATTTTCATGTTGTACTATTGACATTTCATGCATTATGTTATGATTATTAATTAGGTAGTACAATGTAAGGAATTGGTATAATATTGTTATTTAATTAGATTCATGATCATATTTTGCTTTTGAATATCATGTTGTCAATCATATATTAGCCCTTCTTGCCATTTGTCATAGTCATATTTTGCAAATAACAACATGCCTTATGTAAGGTTGTACTTCTTCGTGTGTGATGATATCTTGTTTACTATGTTGTTCTTATTTCACACGTCTTTCAATCTAATATGACGATTTTTGTTCAATAAGTTAAACTACAGAGAGCTGATGTTCCTTCAATATGACTCCTACTCTCCTCTCCTCATTACCTGTCCATTTACTTTCTCTCTTCTTTAACTTCCCACTCTGTAGTACATTGTATTCAATGTGCTGTACTTCAAAAATGTCATATCTCATATATTTATGACGAAATGTTAATCGCTCTTCTTACCTTTTGAATTATTTAAATATTATGGTTACTTCATTATATAATTTGCCGATATGTTTTTTGTTTATTCTAGATGTCTTTTGTTGCTGTAAAGTTATTTCCTTCATAATAGATTTAATCTTAGTGTAAACAAAACTTATTTCAGTTCACCAACTGCTTTGTTTTATATTTTACATGTATGTTTTTTGTATGTATCAATAAACTGAACTATATATATCATAAACCTTTTTGTTACAAGGCCCTGATATTATTTTGATAATGATGTTCTACTCACCCTCATTTCAATCTGCTCCTCAGTCTCCTTCTCTTTGAAGGCAAAGTAGTCTTTCTCTAACCTGCAGAGACATTAGTAAAGAAAAAACAAACACATACAATATTAACACATAATAAGATGTCTTACACATCTTTTATAAGAAATATGATGCTATCCTTCTTAAATAAGACATTAAAACCCAGGAAAACTACTGTTTTCACTTTTTGAATGGGGATAACTATTCTGTGAAAGTTTGAGCAAAATCAGTCATTAAAGGTTATAATTAAAACATTAAAACCCAGGAAAACTACTGTTTTCACGTTTTGAAGGGGGTAAATATTCTGTGAAAGTTTGAGCAAAATCAGTCATTAAAGGTTATGATTTTGCCAAGTTTAGTTTAAAACTATATGCTGCCTTCTCTAGATGGCACTCTGCCTGAATCTGTTTGTAGAAAATATGATTTTGAAATGAATGAGCCATAATTTAGCAAATACAATCCTTCAGCAGTTTCATTGCCCATAAAGTGCATATGTGACCTTACACCACAAAACGACCAATTAAGTCGGGAAAACTGATTTTGCTGATTTTTATATAACATTGAAATAGAAGCCATTACCTTTAAAATGGTATATAATTTATCATATTTGGACTAAGCAAACCCTTTCAAAATGAATGCCAAACATATGGAATATGGCTTATGCATTTTTTAAATAAGGGAGAAACGGGCCGCTTAAAAGATCTGTGTCTATTCATGGGCTGTAATAAGATCACATTTATTAAATTAAAAATTAATATTTAAACATGATTTCTGATGCTCACAATTTCCCAGAAGGTAGATTAAGATATGCTTATTCAGGAAATACGAAAATCCTAAATCTCATATTTTGAACAAATTTTGACTATTTTAGCTAATAAAAGAGAAGCTACAACAGCGACATAACGGTCGTTTTGTGGTGTAAGTTCACATATTCAACATTTTTTTTATAACTTTACCTCTTCATTTTCTTGGCGTTGTACTTGACTAGGTAAGACGACTGCAGTAGATGCTCGGGCTCATCCTCATGAATCTTGGGCGCGAGCTTCTGAATATACTGTACAGAAAATAAACGAAAAATCCAGAAAAAATGTAATCATTAACTGTGCAAAAACATTTTTTTTAAAGAGAGACATTTGCAAATGCAAATTATGCACAGGTTATTCTGAAATATAGTTTTTTCTGTGGGTGATGCGCCCATTAATTTTGACATCCAGCTTCTAAATAATTATACCGCTGAAAAATATGAATCATGAAGAAATTATACTTAACCCCTTGTCTACGAGATATCGCATTTCCATAGGGTTAATACATGATTTACCACGTTCCTTTTGTGAATTGGTTACAGAGTAGTACACATGAAACAAGTCGCTGCTAACAGTACTTGGCCCATTTGCAGAAAGAGATATAATCGATTGTAAGTTACAATTAATTATAAGTCAGAAAATTGTGTGTTTCAACCAATCAGATTTGCGCCTAAGTTAGAACACATGATCTGACTTACAATGAATTGTAACTTACAATCGATTGTATCTCTTTCTGCAATGAGGGCCTTGTCTACTTGAAGAACTGGAAATATTTACATGCACCAACGAATGATAGGACTAGTAAATCTAGTATTTGTGTGCAAGTATCCCCTGCACCACGCCTCCAATCCTGCCATCAAAATGACCACATCTATGAAATTCTGTTAGCGCTGTACCCTAATAGGCAGTTTCCATTTACAACATTGCGTCCCATTCTATGAATGGTAGTCTTTGTATTAAACCAATTATATGTGCTAACATATGTGGTAGGCCATGTTTTCAATATAAGGGAAATACAGCATCATATAGAGTGGTGAAGTGTGATGTCATAAATGATGTCATAAACATTTTTTTTAGAATTTTCAAATTTGGAATTAATTTTCAGAAAGAGCATAACAAATAATGTCCAAATACCGAAATTCAAAGGAATATGTTACGTATAGGCCGAGATATGCCCATCCGAATGATTTTTTTGTCAATGGGCAATCAGTGTTATAGTGCACTGGTTCATAAATTTAGGAACCAGTGCTTTATAACACTGATTGCCCATTGAAGTAAAATTCATTCGGATGGGCATATCTCAGCCAATACGTAACCTATTCCTTTGATTTTCGGTATTTGGACATTATTTGTTATGCTCTTTCTAAAAATGAAGTCCAAATTTGAAAATTCAAAAAAAGTGTTTTTATGACGTCATGGCTTCTGTACTCTATAATCAATGGGTTAAGGAGCAGAGACATTTGAATCACCGAGTGCAATTGTAATAAAAAGTTTATTGAAAAATGGGAGCAAATCAATAACACCTGTCCTGCAAACACAATAGATCATAATAATTCTGCATATTTTTTTCGTCCATACGACACAGCATATGGTGAAACTGGAAGGGTGTTAACTGGTCTTTCTGCACAAAATTTCCTGGTGATTAATTGTTGTAATAGCGCCCTCTTTAGATAAAAGCCATATATGAAGTAGTGGCAATTGTCCCTACTCACAATAGTAATTGTTTATTATCAATGCACATAGCTGCCAACATTTGGAATTTTAAATTAGTAACATTTAAGCAAAACTGAATATCATGTGCGCGAAGCACACATCACGAGCGCCAAGTCCCTTTAGCCGGGGTCCAGGGCTCGCTTTAGGGCTCTGGAGCGTGAAGCGCGGAGTCCATTGCGGCCGGAGTCCATTGCGGCCGGCGTCCATGGCCATATTTTTCATCATTTTTGCACAATTACTAGGTATGATTTGGTCAGATTTACGTTTAACCCTAAAAAGACTGGGCTATTTTGAACCTTGAAAAAACTGGGGGGGGGCTAAAAGGGCCCCCCCCTAAGATCTCGGCAACCGAAACTCCGATCGACTCCAAATTTGGCAACGTGATAGATGTCCATAAATTCTACAATATTGCGTAGTTGAAAATTTTTTTAAAATTAGAATATGCTAATTAGAGCTAATTAATTATGTGAAAATTGTATTTTTTTGTAGTTTTCGTAGTTTTCTCGGCAATCGAAACTCCAATCAACTCCAAATTTGGCATGGTGATAGATGTCCATGAGCCATACAATATTGCATAGTTAAATTATTTGTTCTACTTATAATATGCTAATTAGAGCTAATTAATTATGCGAAAATTGCATTTCTTATGTATTTCTTTGTTTGTTTTACTTATGTTTTTTATTGTTTTTTTCAATGAAAATAATTACTCACCATTATTCAACCATTTTTAGCCCAAAATTAAATGATTGCAGTGATTAGAATGAAAAATAATGAAGATTTTGTCTTTTCTAGGAAAAAAAATCAATTTCCATAGGATTTGTACACAAATCACAAAATTTAGCGATTTTCGGCCCGACGCTCACTTACAAAAGGTCACGTGACTTTTGAACGGTATAGCCGGTCGTCGCAAATTTGGTCTCAAAAGTTGCGCAAGACTTCAATGAAAAAACTCATGAAGTCGCGCGACAATATCTGCGCGCGTTGCGGAATTATCGCGAAAATAGAGGAGGGGGGGGCTAAATCAGCCCCCCCCCCAGTCTTTTTAGGGTTAAAGGGAAAGTTGAGTTTTGGTAGAGAGGGCGCTAGACTACTTAATTGGTTTGTGAGGTAATGAAAAACTGAGTGTAAAATTTGAAAGAGCATAATATTTAAACAATAAAATCATCTTTGTTTGATCAAAATCGGTTCAGAAACGGCTGAAATATCCATAAATATAACAATTTGTAATAAACCCGGAGCCCCGGGTTTATTAGAGAATTTTGAACCAGCCGTTAAAAATTCAAAAAAATGCTTCCCCTTTTCAAAAAGTTACAAAATAGGTATTTAAATAGTTGTTGGTTATTTCTCTATCTATCACTATTTCAACAAAGCATCACATGCACAATATTTTATTCAAAATGGTTGAAACCGATGAGTGTTTAGAGAGCGCCCTCTTACGTTTTAACAGCTCTTTTTGAATGATAACATGATCTTTACTACGTCATTTGTAATTTTGTGTTCCTTTCTAGTTAACTATTATTTTGTAATGTAATGATGCAGGTTTTGGTTACTAAAATTCAGTTTCACTAAAACTGTACTCTCCTTACCAGAACTCAACTATCCCTTTAAACGTTGTCTCTATACGTTTAAAAACGTAAAAACGAAAAAAAAAAAAAAAAAAAAAAAAAAAATTCATAATTATAGAAGAAGTATTCGTAATTTCGTAAAGAGGGTGGGAAATTCGTAACAATTACGAATTTTTCGTAACAGTTGGCAGCTATGAATGCATGGTCAATTTAGAGCTGGTCCTGTATCAGCATCACAATACACAATAATACACAACGTAGCAAGTACATATATGGTTAAATATTCTTTGTTAATTTCAAAGATCAAAATTACTATTTTTGTGATCAAATTCAGTGTTTATGGTCATATTTTCTGCATATGGAGAGGAATGCCTTTTAAGATAAAGAAGTATTATTTGTGTTTTCAGGACATTTATAATACTAGGTTTGATGTATATAGTGCCTTTGCTTAGTGCTTTGTTTAGGGTCTGAATGTACAAAGCCAAGACCCTTTCATACAAGCCCCATGATCTCAAGATTGGAAAGCAAAGATCTTGCTAGACCACATCCATTTATGCAATGCAAGAAATTAACCTTTTTGCCTTGTGGCCCAGTTGGGCAAGTAAAAACAAGATTGGTCAACATTGAGTGGCCCAGAACCTAAATCTGGTGGCCCCAAACAAAGAAAAACATTAACAAATTCTGTCAAAAGTGGTTGCCTGAACGGGCCAGTAGAATTTAGGATCAATGAAATTTGGTGGCCCGGAACTAATTTTTAGTGGCCCCGGGACCAGCGGGCATATGCTAATTTTGAGCACTGATTTATGTACTCACTCTCAACATCTCCTCCATGTCCAGCATGAGAAGGTCGTCTTGGTTGAGTAGCAGGATGGCAGCACCTATCCTGAATATTGCTTCCATTCCCTGGTGGAGGAAAAATTGAGAGACAAATTTGTTTTTATTTCAACATTTAAAAAATGTTTTATCACAATTAAACATGAACCTCATTCTTTGGCTTATGGTATTTAACAGACAATGAAATGGATTTTGATTTTTCAAATTTTCCTAATTATGGGAATATTTATGGTTGAATGAAAAGCATCAAAGGAATGCTTTTTCGATTGGTGTCAAAATCAATGGGCAGTAGACGATAAAATGGAACATACATTTTAATAATAATGATAATAGTAGGTTTGATTTATATAGCAGCTAATATGTTACAATTTATAATCTGTAAGTGAGGTATTAGTGTTCATTTTTATGAAACTTTTACACTTCATTCAGAAAAATTATGAAATTATATTGGTATATATATAATTCAAGTCATTCAAGTATCCCTTTTGGGAAAATATTAAATGAAGATGATGAAGCACTTGATGTAGGAGCCATAGTAGTTACTTACTTCTGTGATAAAGAGGTCATAAAGAGGCCCCTGATAAGTAAGTTGGCAAGCACACAGCAAGCAGAGTATGGAACCATGACAATGATTATTACCCACAAACGCAATTAAAGGGGAAGGAACTCCTAGCCTTTTGACTTACTGGATGTGATGAGAGCATAACTACTATCATTGCTAGTCACTTATTTCCTCATGAATATTCCCAATAATGAAAATAATCAATATTTTATGGCCCACTGTCGTCTGCTTTCAATGCCAACAGGAGGCGGCCATTTCTTCAACTTCTCGCGGTGAAATGACGTGTCAGGCGGAGAACACAATAGCGGGTTACGATAATGCTATTGTGTTCTCCGCCTGCCACGTCATTTCACCGCGAGAAGTTGAAGAAATGGCCGCCTCCTATGGGCATTGAAAGCAGACGACAGTGGTCCATAAAATATTGATTATTTTTGTAATCAGGAATATTCATGAGGAAATAAGTGACTAGCAATGATAGTAGTTATGCTCTCATCACATCCAGTAAGTCAAAAGGATAAGGGTTAATTCCCCTTTAAGTAAATTAAACAAATACAAGGAATGTCTGTGGCTTTGTTCTGAGGTTTAGGAAGGCCTCAGGTCCTTACTTCTGAGATAAAGAGGTCCATGATTCTCAAAGACAAGTTGATTGGCAAGCACACAGCAAACAGAATGAGAAACCCTGAGAATGAGTATTACCCACCAACGCAATTAAATAAATCAAACAAACAAAAGACATTTCCATAGCTTTGCTTTGCTATGGTTTGATGGTTAGGTAGGCATCGTAGTGGTTACTTACTTCTGAGATAAAGAGGTCCATGATTCTCATGGACAAGTTGATTGGCAAGCAGACAGCGAACAGAGTGAGGAACCATGAAGATGCGTACATTGATGTGTGGAAGCCCTGAGCAGTGAAGTGCTTGTAAAGATCTGGTAGAAGTTCCTACGAAATCAAGAGAAAAAAATATATATTAAACATATTATTTTATTTTATTTGAAATATCTTTCTTGGGGAGAGCTTAATTGGCAAGGAGACAGGGAACACAGTGAGGAACCATGAAGATGCATACAGCCTGAGCAGTGAAGTGCTTGTAAAGATCTGGTAGAAGTTCCTGCAAAATCAAGTGAAAATAAGTGAAATAAAAGAAATAATAGAAACAGGAATATAAACAAAGACACATAAGAGGCAACGTTTTTGCTTTCTTACAAACAATACCAATACAATACCAACAATACAAGAGGGATCACTTAAGTGCTTTACCTGTGTCTTACATTTTAACTGGGACATGCAGAGCCCTAGACCTATGTGTCATGTAAGGTCGTGGTAGAGGGTGAGTTAAAGGGAGAGAAAGATTGCGGCTGGAAAAGGGTAGATACTACAGGGCAACAACCAACCATACTGTAGGGATCATTTTCACCCTGAACCTGTATCACACACTCAAACTGGATCATGCAGAGCTCTAGATGAGCCAAGTTGTATTTAAATGCAGATAATAGTCCCAAGCCTCCACACTAACATTTTTCTGAACTGGCCCGTTCGGGCAAGTAAAATCATAATTTTTGACATTATACTTGCCCAATTATAAAATATACATGCCCTTTTACTTCTAGATGAGATTTAAATGAAATTACATTGTTCTTTCATGTAGTTGAACAATTATTTAGTTGCCCAATCAGGCATGCAAACTAGACAATTTATTAAATTTGACTTGCCCTACACCAATTTGTACTTGCCCCGGCAAGCGGGCAAGTGCTAGTGTCGAGCCCTGTAGTAGAGATAGACAAATCAATGTGGAAAGGGAGAGGGGTAAAGTTACCCCGTCGAAGAGGGATAGGGGATCATTTGCATCCCTTACCAGTATCATAGACTCAAACTGGAACATGCAGAGTCCGAGATGAACCATGCTTGGTTGAAATATGGATAGTAAGGATAGAAGATGCCATGTGGAAGGGGAGGGGGGGGGGGGGGGGGGAGGGGGATCATTTATCTGGTTCATATGCTGAAACTGGCATATGCAGAGCCCAGTTGAGCCATGTTTGAAAAGGGATAATAGAAAGAGGTTGAAGTAAACAAAGTAATTTGGAGGGGGAAGGAGGATCATTTGTTATAATTACCTGTATCAAACACTCAAACTGGAACATGCAGAGCCCTAGATGAGCCATGTTGGGTTTGAAGAGCTCCCTCATCCCATAGTCTTGCATAATTTTGACTAGAACACAGAACGCCTCCTCCTCTGGCATCTAGCAACAGGAAAAAAGAAGACAGAAACACGTCTTGATTAAACAGGACTATTAGGCGCTATATAAATCAAGTATATTATTATTTTTTTTAATTATATTATGATTTCAAGGGCATATGAGAAAAATAGTCCACAAAGAACATAAGAGTCCTAGATAGGCCATGTTGTGTTTGAAGAGTTCCCTCATCCAATATTCTTGCATGATTTTGACTAGAACACAGAACACCTCCTCCTCTGGCATCTAGCAACAGGAAAAATACAGAAACATATTAAATGTGTGAGCAGAAAAAAAGAAATGTGGAGGGCAGAAAAAAAAGAAGAAGAAAACATTTCCAGAAAGATTGTAAAGAGCCCTAGACAAGCCATATTGGGTTTAAACGGCTTCCTCGTGCCATAGTCTTGCATCAGTAGGACGGATAATGCTTCCTTCTTCGGCATCTAGAGGCGGGCGGAATGTCCAAACCTTTCATGATACGAACAGACGAAAAGGAAACAAAAAGAAAATTAAATTGCATCACATTTCCAAGGTAATTTCATTACAATATGCTTGCGATAATTTGTATGCATATATATGGACTTTCATTTTAATTTGTATTTCAAATATATTGAAAAAAGAAATTTAAACAAAAAGCCTCAAAACAAACAAAAAAATGGAGCAAATTACATCATCAATTGAAGCTGAAAATATAAAAACATAATATGCTAAACCACTGAGCATAATAATAAATAGATAAAACAAAAACTCATAACAGAAAAAAAACCAAAACAAATGGAAGGGTACATCCTTGTTGAAACGTGAGTAGCAACATTCAAGCCCCGGAGGCTATGTGCATTTGCTGGTAGATGGATGTAAACACTTTCCATGTATTCCTTCTGTTTTTGGTTTTAAAGGGATACTAGGAAACGATTCAATTGTGGTTTTTAAAAGAGTGCCAGTGACAAAATTTACACAGGGGCTCGGGGCGAATTAGCCAGGTTGAAAAGCATTAAAGAGCCTCCATGAATTTGCATAGAGTTCAATGGAAAACAAATTTGAGAGTGTTTTTTTCATGCAGACAAGCTTGATAAGTAGCCCCCCAAAAAACAAATTTCATTTTTATCCCTGTTTAGGGGGCAAATCAGAACAAATGTATTTCAGCTAAAAATAAATAATATATAAAATAAAAACCAACATTATTTCGTGTAGAGTGGCTCAGAAACAATAGACTGCCAAAAAATCACACTTTTAATATTAGACACTTATGTTGTACTAACAGGTCCTACATATGCCAAACTATGTAAGTATTTTCACCAACATGTTGATTATCAGTACCTAAGCTCAATGTGTATCTGGATTTGATTTCCTCTTGTTTGGGGTTGTATGGACTACTGGACTAAACGGCAACACAAATTTTACTTTCAATTTCAGTGTGCTATCTGAGGAAGTCGATGATATAGACCAGTGTTTTAAAAATATATTGTATCCGGAATTAATAAATATTATGCCATACATTCTTATTAGTTATCATACAGGTACATTATGTACATTCAATTCTTGAGAACTATTAGATGAACACCCGACTCCAAATCATGGGGTCCCAAATTTGGAGTCTCGATTTCAAAACCAATCAATGTTCCCGCATTTATGTCCTT
This sequence comes from Echinarachnius parma, assembly GCA_037951105.1. NCBI lineage: Eukaryota > Metazoa > Echinodermata > Echinoidea > Clypeasteroida > Echinarachniidae > Echinarachnius > Echinarachnius parma. The sequence continues at coordinate 138,980 of JBAMJV010000524.1, read as the reverse complement.
CAGCAAGACATTCCATTAACATTGCTGCTCTCTAACCAGCAGTTAAAATGGGTACATTGATGTGTTGTAAACTAGCATAATGCGCCAATATGGTTGCCTGCGGCTAGAATAATCCCCGAAGAGTTGAGAATGTGCACAAGTTAACTGTGTTATTGAAATGTGCCTAGATGACCAGTGGTAATAATGATGCGTGCCACAAGTGTCTGCTGACAAATATGTGCACGTTATAAATATCAAATTATTATTAAATCATGATTATCAATTTCTAAGAAAGCACAAGTTCTAAATGTCATTCAATTAGCTATATACGAAAGTTTGTGATATATGGACTGGTGTTATGTTTCAGGAACCATCATTCATCAATAAATATTATACCATACTTTCTTATTGGTTATATACATGTACATGTATATATTATGCATATTTCATTCTAGAAAAATTATATATATGTTGTTGAGTATATGTTGTAGAAGTGTTGTGGCACGATCAGATGGACCCCCGACTCCAAATCATGTCCAGGCCACTCCAGGTATAATAATGATCATAGTGTGCGCCATGAGTGTCTGCTGACAATTGTGTGCGTGTTATAAATATCAAATTATTATCAATTTTAAAGACAACACCAGGGCGGGGGGGGGGGGGGGGGGGGGGTGTTGCATAAAGAGTTGCGATCAATCGCAAAGTTGCGATTAATTGCAAGTCAGGAAATACGCCCATCTCAGCCAATCAGATTTGCACATTTAGGCGCATTTTATGACTTGCGATTAATCGCAACTTTGCGAGTGATTGCAACTCTTTGTGCAACACCCCCATGAAGTTCTGTCATTCAATGTGTTATCTGAGGATGTTTATGATATGGGCCTGGTGTCACATTTCAGGATCCATCACTCGTCAATATATGATGTGTCATACCTTGAGATGGGACATCATATTTTATTCTTGAAATACAATGTCCCTTAGTTTTATTGTTCTTCAGGTTGTGTCTCATTTATATAAAAAAACATTTTTTTTATGAACATACATGTAATGATGCTAGATTCATATCTGAGAATTTTGGTGATATGAGATGGTGTTCAATGATGTCAATACAAATGTCTTTTATGTTTTTATCTCACATGTAATACAAGACTTCTAATGAAATTCAAGTGTAAAGCGCTTAGAGATGATATTGTATCATATAAGGCGCTATATAAATCAAAACCTATTATAATTATTATTGTTAGACTGAGCAAGGTTTTACACATAGGGCTGAACAAGCTTATTGTGTGAAGAATCATTGTACTATTGATCTCCAATACCTCTGAATTGTTTTGATTTGAAAATGATTCATCATCTGAAAAGAAAACAGACGATGATCATATGACACACCCAATACAGATACAGTCAAACCTGTTTTAGTGGCCAATAGTGGTCAATGTATTAGAGCCTGTCTATAGAGGTCACCTGTCTACATTGGCCACTCTTCTTGTTTCCTTTACATGGTCACTCACTAAGTAGTTGCCATACACAGGATTTGACTGTAAATAGCAATATTAATACAGTCAAACCGGTGTATATTGACCACCAAAAGGAAACAATAAAGGTCGCCACTGTAGACAGGTGACCACCATAGACAGGTTCCATAACAATGTTTTTCTCTGTCCCACAGTCATTAACGCAATGCTAGAAATTAACTAATCAGACTTGTGGGCTAGTTTGGTGAGTAAAAACAAGATTTGTCAATTTCTAGCCCGAAACCTGATCTGGTAAACCAAAAAAATGACAAACTTTACAAATTCTGTAATAAGATTTGGTTGGCCATTTCAAGCTAGCGGAATAAGGCATCCTCCCTGGACCAGCAGGCCCGTGTCAATTTTGAGCAGTGATTAACGCGTCAGAGAGTACAGCAGAATTGTTTACATTTAGTCATTCTTCTCGTCTCACACTTACCTGCATAAGCAGGAGGCCGACAATAAAGGCACTTCCTTGACAATAACCCACTTCCCTGTCGTGTAGCGAGTATGCCTGAATCAAACGGGGGAAAAGAACACACGAGAAGTACAAGTGTAAGATCCTTGTGACACAGTATCGAGGGCTTGAAAAAGATCTTACTTAAAATTGGTGAACATGCATTATGCCATTATCAATATACCAAGTAAAATATATTTTGTTTAAAAAAATTAAATTTAATGAGTAATTTGTTAAAGCCTGTATTTCATAGTTTGTAACGATAATTTAAATTCAAGATCAAATTAACCTTTCTTCGGAGTGTCATTCCATTAAGATTTAACTGTATCATGAAATCAATGGAGAAGAACATATTCAAAATATCCCAATAAAAACAGGTAAGAAATTTTAAATAATAAATAGAAAACAATTACTAATATTATACTGGATGAGGTGTTTTGCAAAACAAAATTAACAAAATAAAAAAATTAAAAAAAATTAAAAATAAAAAAAATCATAAAATAATTGTATTTTTTCGTTCATTCGCTACCTTCATGACATTGAATAGTGTCTCCTGCCCCATCCCCTCTTTCTCCTTGAAGAATTCATGCTCAGGGTAGGTGCGGGCGATGTCACGTCGGATCACACGCTCATACGACGACTGCATCTTGAGGTACTGTGCGTATTGCTCCTTCAGTGGCGAGTTGAAGGCACCACACATCAGTTGCCACACGATGCCCCGGAAGTGATGCGGGATGCCCTGTCTCACAAGCTCCTGGTGAAAAAAAATAATAGAGATGGATTTAATTTACACACTTCAATATAACACCTCTTTCTCTTCCTTTACACCCTTCTCCTCCTCTTACTCTATCTCCCACATTCATCTACTTCCATAACATTACCTTCAGTGGTTTCGTCTTCTTGTTGGAGAAGTCATCCCAGTCGTTAACCATCTTCCCCCATATCACTCACTGCTCATGCCTGCTCCCCTCCTCCTCCTCATACCCCCGCCCAATTCCCTCTCCTTATCTTCTTCATCTACTCCTGATCTACCAATCTCCCATATTCATCTACTTCCATAAAATTACCTTCAGTTGTTTCATCTTCTTCTTGGAGAAGTCATCCCAGTTGTTGACAATCTTCCCCCACATCACCCAAGGTTCACACCCACTCCCCTCCTCTCCACCTTTTCATCTTCCTCCTCTCAACTCCTCCTTTTCCTCTTTCTCTCCAATATTTCAATATACCTGGTAGAAAACAAATACATACCTTCAGCTGTTTCGACTTCTTCTTGGAGAAGTCATCCCAGTCGTTGACGATCTTCCCCCATATCACCCACTGCTCATGCCCACTCCCCTCCTCCTCCTCCTCTCCCCCTCCTCCTCCTCCTCCGCCTACCCCCGCTCCGTTTCCGCTGTTGGTGAGGGCCTGGTTGCTAAGGTTACTGGTGGAGGAGCTGGTGGACTGGAGGCTGGAGTTGGAGCCGCGGCGGGACGACTTGATGGACTTGAGCGACTTGGAGTCGGCCTCCAGAAGCCTGTAAAACAAGCAATACAAAATAAAGATAGTATTTTATCAATAGATGTGTACCGAATTTGCCATATTGGAAACAAACAAATTTGATCTACGTGTATTAACCTTACAACGCATGAAGTTAAACAAAATATTGATTTGATATGTAATAATGAAGAAAAGAACTATTGATTTGGCATGTGATAATAAAGTAAAATTATTAAAATAGACAAAGAAATACAGAAGATGAAAAGTAGGCCAAGCTATTACTTTCAGAACAACATCTTTAAATACAATCAGTGCATGATCATTATGACCTGCATTTGTTCCCAGACCCCACCCCATTTACGGAAAACTTGTCTATTGTATTATGATGAATAATTCATTTTCTAAAGAATGATAAAAGATATAATACCTTGTATGGTATTTCATAAAGGTCCCATCGACTTTTCTACCAATCCAAACGCCCCCAACCAAAAACATTATATGTTATCAGACTTGTTCTAGATCTAGCCACAGTATTTCCTGGCAATATTTATTCAAAGGGTCTAGATGTTTAAACATATATGCCACATAGGATGTGGCGTTCATGACAATGTTCGTAATAAAAAAAGAAAAGAAAACAGGTACGATTAAAGGACCAGTCAGGGGTTAGTGCATGCCTTTAAATCATATTAAATTTTCACTGTAGCTAAACTTAGCTAGGGTACATAAATTATAAATGACATTTCTGACCCATCTATATTTACACAATTAAAATTTAATTTGTTTAGATTATCTAACAAACAATTGAACAGTCTCTCATCAAATAAATTGTTAAATGTAGATCTGGCTAATTCATGAAAACATGAACGAATTACTGTTATTTCATGAATAATTACTTGTTATGCCGGTACTGTGCGACTTTAACCTGTTCAGTAGCCCATTTCATAAAACACTTGCAGTTGTTGTAAGTGTCCAATTATTGTAACCACCATGGCAACAGCTGTAATGCTCCATGCTGATTGGCTGTTGACCAAATAGTTACACAAATTGGATACTTACAGCAATTGCAAGTGTTTTATGAAATGGGCTACAGGACTGACGGATTTAGCTATAACGTGTATTCTCCATAGGCCTTAGCCCTAGCATTTTCGGAACCAGTCCTGAATGGGTTAATGTACAGGAATGCAGAGATTTATGAATTATTGTAATTTCTGTATGTGCACATCTATTTATAAAGTGGTACATTAACTTCAATATACATTGTATCAACCACTCATCACTTTTTGCACATGTCAACAATGTTACTAGATCCCTTTAAATACTTTCTAATCTACTTAGCTACAAGAGAACCATCTAGTACTAGCAAAAAAATAAGAAAAACATGTTTGTCCTTCATTGCCCGCTGAACCGATTCAGTGGGCGGATGGGCTCACACAAACAAACAATGGCACTGAATTGTTCAGCTGACAGCCGCATTAGACTGGCCAGGAAATTTCACACAAAATTGGACCTTAACTTATGGGTGGGTATATCAGGTAATCAATTGTGTTGGATAAGGAAATCTGTGCGCATGTACTGTGCACATGCACATCCAAATAGGCACAACAAATTGTTTGTTTATTCTGACGCAACTGCCAATTGTTATCTAGATGTAAACAAAATGGTAGAGTAGTACAAACTGACACAAATTAATTGTTATTTGTGTCTCAAAGGAGTTTCAATTAATACATAATTTATGGTCATCTGTCAGACATACATGTGCAGTCAAACCTGTATATAGTGACCACCCAAAGGAAACAAGAAAAGTGGCCACTGTAGACAGGCGACCTCTATAGACAGGTTCTTTAGCATTGTTTTTCTCTGCAGGGGATCACGTTTGATGGCCACTTTCTATAGGCAGGTTGGCTTCTATATTAGACAGGTGGTCAATGTACATCATAGATCTACATTTAGACAGTATGACACAAGTCTGCAAAGGTAGCAATGTAAGAATTAATTCTTAATTTTAGGGGGCTACTTTTCCAATCTCCAGATATCCAGAAATTTTTCAAATAATACCCTATGGAAATTTTAGGGGCTACATGTACCTACTGATTTCAGGGGGGCTGTTTTGAAAATTAGGGGGCAAAATCGCCCTCAGCCCCTGTATATTTCCTAACCTGAAAGGTAGACAACTAATAATATTGGGGGGGGGGGGGGGGGGTACCAACTTATCTGTAATCAATTGAGCATTCAAATACAGGGAACCTTTGCAATTTACACTAGTATGTCCAAATAGAACAGCCGCAAAACTGTTTACTATGATGCAATTGCAACTGAAATGTAAACAATTTGACAGTGTACACTGCCACTAATGCAATTGATATGCATCAATTTAGAAAAAGGATAATTGTAGATCTGTTATTTGACAATACTCCCATTCCCCTGTACTTGTATATTTGTTACACATAGGTAATGATTATTCTTGATTTACATGGTACACAATGTAGTATGTTGAATTCTTAAATATAATTTGAATTCACAAAATGAGAATATTGGAAACATGCATAAAATGTAGCATTGCATTCATTGAGCAAAAGTTATGAAAAGATACAAAAATATATCTTCAGGATGCCTCAGGTTGTAGATTTGATTGAATAAAATATTATAATTTTTATTATTTTTCCCTAGGTGATAAAAAAAAAAAAATGTTTTGCAGATTTTGAAAATATTTACAATGTAAATAAGCCCCCCAAATGTGTTTGACCAAAAAAATAATAACCTTCTATATGTTGATAAACTGTTTAGGGGGTACTTCCACATTCCCTTTTCTCAATGTTCAAATATTGTTTGTTTAAACAGTGGCTTGAACGAGGTTTGGAATTGTGCCACATGTGCCAGTCACAGCTAGTGTCACATACATGTAGTATCATACTATGTAAAGCCCCTTTCACACCGGACCTGCGTAGAGTTGCGTAGTGTTGCGTACAAAGTACGCCGAAATAGGCTGCGTATTCGTGAACAAAAAAAATTCTTCGGCAATTAACGCTCGTAGGAGCCGTGAGTAGATGTTTCGTCGGACTGGCGTAGTGAGGGAAGCGTACTATTGCGTAGGCTTGGCGTACAGTAGCGTAGTGTTGCGTAGACTTGCATTGGCATGACGTACAGTAGCGTAGTGTAGCGTAGACTTGTGTACTTTCTGCGTTCAATGTCTACGCAGACTGTACGCGAACAAAATTAAACACATGTGTTTAATTTTTTGCGTCCATCTCGTGTACCCCTCTGCGTACCTCAGCGTATAGTTGCGTAGGACAGCGTAGGGCAGCGTACACTTGGCGTAGTCGGTACGCAACACTACGCAACTCTACGCAGGGCCCGGTGTGAAACCCCCTTTACTTGTTACTAATGCTGTTATCCGATCCGGATCCGATCCGAGATCCCGGCGGTAATGGCTTCCGAGCCGATTCCGAGACGGATCCGAGAAATATTTTTTCTCGGTAGAAAATATCGGAAGATTTTGCCGACCCATTTTCTCCAGTGATAATTGAACATGTGTATGTTTGACAGTCCATTAAGTAGTGTAATTTAAATAAGAAATGGGGAAATCAATATTGTTTACTTTATGAGTGGTTATTTTGGAGAAATTCATGGTTCGTCAGTTCGTTTTGCAGTCGAAAATTGAACAGGATGCGCGAAATTGCTAGTCATTTGAACGATGTTGTGGACGGATGTGCAATCAAAGTTACGCCGATACTCGAGGGGAGACGTCTGTTGGATGTCTGTATGATCTAGCTAATAAGCCATTGCATTCAAAATGTGGCTCTGAATACGTTTTATTGTCATTTGCACATTTAAAAATGTTCTGATATTCTACTTACATGATTTCTTGGCGTTTGATAGCTGGGCGGAAACAAAAATATGCCCCTAAACAATGAAAACAATTGCGCAAAATATCGATAAAAAATTACTACACCGCTCCCGTTTGCTTGTATAATTGCGTGTGCAGATATAGATCCGCCGCCGGGAATTCCCCAATTTTCGGCGGATGGATCTCGCGTAAGAAAAAACGTTCACCATAACACACGCAAAGTAATACGACCAAATTAACGCCTAATAACTTGTTGCATGTGCATGCAAGCTATAGCTAGCTAACTCATTGGAGTTCTCTCGAGGCCTAGCCGTCCGTAATCCGATTTTTTTTCTTTGGAAATATATCGATAATTCAGCAGTTTTGTCTTTGATTTGGGGGGTTATTTTGTATTCTGTTCGGCTTTCAGATGCCATGTTATCATGTAAGTAGATTACCAGAATTGTGTGGTTCCCTAAAAGGGTAATTTATAGCCGATTTTTGAGGGCAGTGGCCCGGCAGTGGCTCACAAGCGCGGTTTTCCACGCGATTGGCGGGTTGAGTTTCTGTGAAACGTGTGGTGCGATGCCGAACAAACCATCGAAAAAATACTTTTCTTGCGAAACTCTGAATAATCTGAATATTATTTTTCCGTAAAAATTGATATGTACATGCCTCGAAACGTCATTATTATTAATATTTTTGCCATATAAAACAAGAAAGATGAGTCTACAACGCTGCATTTTTTCAGAGCAAATTGCAATATTTTTTTTCTCCGAGATCCGATCCGATCCGAGATCTCGTTAGCGATATAGAATTCTAACGATCCGAGAAAGGGCCGGGATTTTTTGTTTACCTAACAGCATTACTTGTTACAAGTGTGTGCAAACAAATCAAGCTCAATATAGAGCACAACAATACACTTAAATTACCTTGATCATATTAAAATCAGATGTAAATATTTTCCCATCAAAACTGTGGCAGTGCTATTATTTGCATTGTCTCAAGGTAAACAGAGACCTCATACTTCTATTGCAAACACAAAATAACGATAGAACAATTTGGATTACGTGTAGAACCATCAGTAATTATCAAGTGTCATCGAAAACCAATTGTATGAAACAAGTCACGTATCAATGTTTAAATCAACAAACAAAACACACAAAACATTCCAGATTGTTACCTTACTAACCATACTATCAATCAAAGTTTAAATCAATACCAAAAGTGCCAAATAAAAAATCTTTCAAATATATTTGGTATAATTTACCTTATCAAGCCTGTTGCAACTCGCAAAAACATGTCCAACAGTGGTTCTTCAGACTTAAATACAATTCTGAATGAACTTGATATTTCAAAGTCTGTAGGAATTTCAGTATTTCTCCAGAAATTGAAATTGAACATTTACCTTCAGCTTCTAAAGAGTAAATGAGGGTCGATTCATTCTTGCACAAGCAACTCTCTCTCAATACTGCACACAAAAATACATTATATGCCCAACAAAATATGTCCCAGAACTAATATGTTTAAGATCTGTAGGCTTTATTTCAGCCTCCATCTTCAAACATCTGTTTTGTAAAGGCTTTGTGGGCCTAAACAGGATTAGATTCTTGACTACAGAGCAACTTACATGTAGTCTGGGCTGTAATATTGTAACTCTTGGGTTAATCAATGAACCTATAGATGATACAAGAATTCTCATTGAATTAATACGTGTAGCTAGTGAATGGGTGTGCCATGTTGTCTGTAGGTAAGGGGTTAATGCAAAGAGTTGCTCAACCTTAAACCAAAGACTCAGAATTTGTAAAAAAATGATTTTGTTAATTTAAAGGGATCTAATAACTTTATTGACATGTGAAAAAAAGTGATGAATGGTTGATACAATGTAATATTGTTGTTATCCGATATGTCCACTGGGTATTGTGTGGAAATTTCAAGTTAAATGGACGTTATATGGCCGAGTAATGAGCAAACATGCAAAGTGATATTCACTAACTCATTGCACTGACTTTGCACACTGTTACGACAATCTAGTGGATAATTTCTGAACACTTCAAACGTAAATATCTTTTTAACGAAAGGGAAATTCCAAAAACCGAAACCTGCTTCATGCTTCTATTGTTAATACAAATATACAACTGGATTTTGAGAATTTAGACAATATTACTAGATCCCTTTAATCAAATGTACACCCTATATATCTACTTCCTAAGTCTTTTCCTTCATTCAAAATGAACTGTCTGTATTTTACACCTTATTTTCTGTAGACAATTGGTTAAAACTGCGCACAGATGAGGTTCAACCTTCATATCAATACCAAAATGAACAAGATTACAACAACAAATGAAAACCCAAAAGGTCACCAGATGCAGCCATGCACAGTAACATCTGTTCGTGTAATACATGTACATGCATGCAGCCCAGCATAATTTGTGAATCATCGCAAAGCATTGCCTTTAAGTAATTTATCAATATTAATCTCAGTTATGGAATGAGACATATGAGACTGATGAGTACATGTACATGTAGGTACTGATATTTTAAAGGGATCTAGTAACATTGTCCAAATCCACAAATCTTACTTTAATAGAACTCTAGCACTGGATCTCTCATACCTTGTTGTATTTGTATATTACAAATAGAAGCATTGAACATGTTTCAGTTTTTGAATTCCCTTTCGTTAAAAAGATATTCAAGATTTTTAATTATCCACTAGAAAGTTGTAACTGTTTTCAAAGTCAATGCAATGAGTTAGCCAACATCACAATTGCATTTTCGCTCATTCCTGGGTCATATAATGTCCATTTAACGTGAAATTTCACACATCACTCAGTGGAGATATAATCAGATCACAACAATACACATTTTATCAACCATTCATCATATTTTGCACATGTCAGCAAAGTTACTAGATCCCTTTAATCTCTGGTTGTAGCAGTAGCATAACTGCACGATTGCTCATACTGTATCATTTGAACCTTCATAGGCCACCTGTTAATATTGTGATTCATACTAAAACAATGCATCATATTTATAAAGCCTGCACACTAACTTTGCCTGTACGGGCAAGTCAAATCATGATATTTTTCAAATGTGTCTTGCCCAAATAAAAAAATTACTTTTATAACCAAAAAAATTGATCAACAATTTAGAAAATGAATCCTGTTAGGTAGCTTGATTTGCTTGGGTAATTTCTCCCTTGTTTCTAGATGAGATTAACACGTTAGGAATTAATTTTGCTTTTGTATTTAAGTTACCTGATTGGGCAACAAAAACTAGACCATCTTTGACACTTTATTTGCCCGACATAAATTTTAAAGGACCTAAATAATACAACGTACTTTGACACTTATTCCATAGTTGATGACTTGAAACATAGGTCTGCCGAAAAAAAATCCATGAAAATAAACACAGTAGTGATTTAAGACTAGTTTTCTGATGCCAAATCTCACTTAGCAGCCAGTTTACGCCCCGCCCACATTTAGGGTCCGGAATCGGCAGCGTGATCAACATGTGATTGACAATTCATTGGCTTACGTCATGACGCGTCATCTACAGAATTTAGTTCATTAGTCCATTCTTTAGATGACGTCACATTTTGGCGATTTAAAAGGGGCGTTCCCAGGACAATTAGATATTTACTAATTACCCCAAAATTGATTGATTTCATGAGAAATGACTGCCAAATTCTTTTTCTTCGGGAAAAATTACATATAGAGAGCCGAATTGTGAAAATTAGGCCATCTAGACGCTGTAGTTCCTTTAACTTGCCCTAAGCAATATGGCAAGCTAGTGTCTGTAGACTGTCGAGCCCTGATATGATAGACATACTTTGTATGTCACACAACCTTGGTTAGCTGGGGGCTGCAAGCCTGCAACCTGCTATTGTCTAGCGGATAGGGAGGTAATATTGTTCTTTCCTAATTCAATTACAAAGAAACATGACTGATCAATTTTCAGTTGTACATTGACAGCACAGAAACTAACTTATAATATATGTAAAATGTAGCTCAAAGTGCTACCATACACTGATACAGTCATGTAAAGGAAACAAGAAAAGTGGCCACTGTAGACAGGTGACCTCTTTTCTCTAAATCGGATCGCTTTCGGTGGCCACTATAGGCAGGTTGGCTGCTATTTGACAGGTAGCCACTAAAACAGGTTTGACTGTACATCATATTGTCCTACCCTGTTGATAAAATCATGTCCCAGTGCTGTAGTCGAGTCCAGACTCAGACTCGCTTTTTGATGGTCTCGTGACTCGGACTCGGAGCCGAGTCACAATGTAAAACAAATGGGAACATCCTATTTTGTTGGGGACTCGGACTTGGACCCTACAGCCCCATCATGTACAAACCCAAAAAGTGAATCTTAAAGAGAAGTTGGAAAGGTGTATACAAAGTCTGCTACCATGCTCAATGTATTTTCAGTTTTTAATTGCTCTATGGAAAAATTTTAATAAACCATCAATGAGGCTATGCTATAAGTCAAATTTGACTTTTTATACCCCCTCCCCCCCCCCCCCCCCCGCCCCCCACATTTTCACAATGAGTATGTAATGTTACTTCTTTGTTTGTATTTTATCTTTTTTTTCCTTTGTAAATAATGACATGTATGATGATGTGGAAAATAAAGTTCAAATCAATTCAATTCAATTCAATATCATCCATTGCTAGAGCTATGAACATGGTGGGTCCTGTAATATACTCTAGTGTCTAGTAGGGAACTGGTTAAGCTTCCCAAAATAAATAAGTGAATCAATGAAATACATAAGAAGGGCTAATACTGGGCTAGCCATCTAGGCTAACCGATCATACTTTGCCCCTGGAAGGCTGGAACCAGAATTAGGTCATTGATAACTAATAATTTAATCATCTCTTTCGAGTGCTATAATGAAATTGTTATCTTGGTCATCAGATATAATACATGTACAATCTACCATGTACAAATTGCACATTCTCAACTCCTCTGGGAGTATTTTAGCCAGGCTACCTGTTACAGGTGCACACATGTTTTACAAACACGTTCCATTCCTATTGAGTACCCATTTGTACACCTCGGTAGAGAGCAGTATGCAAATAGAGCTGTGGAAATAACATACTCATTATGTCTTCCTGACCAGTAACAAAAAAACCTTGGAAGAAAATAAGTTCAAATCTAAACTGAGGGATACAGATATTTGAACAAAACAAAATAACAATATCATGTGACACTTTAAAATGGATGCTATTGTACTTTTACCAGACTATTTGTGAACAAATAATTGAAGAGTCAATAGAGTTTTATGGCAGATTAAACACAACTTTTTTATTGCCCACTTTTCTCGCCACTATGGTCCTAAAAAATGGTGTTTCAAATGGAATGTACATTGTACTCCATGAGAGGTATCTTCTCATACATGTACATTATATTGCAGAGAAATTTCTGAGATTATTTTTATAAATATGGCTTTTATACATTTTTGCTGGCCCAAAGTGCAATTTCACTGCGAATGCCCTGCCATATAATTTTTCTGTAAGCCACAAGCCAAACAACATGGTACACAAGAAGTGTGAAAGTTCTAAAAGTGATTTTGGTTGAATTTGACATGGTTAATGGATCACTCGAATAACCAGTTTGTATGTGTGTATTATGTTCTTTGTACTTTGTAGTTAAAAATCAACACTATGACTTAGCTTTACAAAATGTATAAATGGCAAGACCTTGTTTGATCCTTGAATTTTGTGGTATTCAGAAATAGTTTTCAATTAAGGATTATTAAAATAATTGTATTAATATAATATGATAATTAAAGTGAATATTGAATTATATCATGTGCCTCCCATAATGCAAGGCTCGACACTCGCACTCGCCCGCTGGCCCGGGGCCAGCAAAATGTATAAAAGTCATATTTTGGTGGCCCGATCGGGCAAGAAGAATTTCAACCCGACATTGACAAAATTAAAAAATCTAGTTTTTTTATGTCGTGCTTCATCTGTAATCACAGGTTTGATTTAGAAAGAGCGATATTTTTTAGAGTAAATAGCTTACTCGTGAAATACAATATTGGGGCCAGTAAGTAATCTTTTGGGCCACCAGAATAGGGGAAGAAACTATTTCACTGGCCCGACCGGGCTACTGACTAAAAAGGTGAGTGTGGAGCCCTGCATAATGATTATCATCTCTTAGAGCTTTATAATGGCATTGTATAAATCCTATCAAGCGTCTATGGAGCGAACCAAGAATGAGGCCCTGGATTCACATGTATGAACTTATACATCCAAGTATTCTTTCAAAAAACCTTTCATAAAAAAATAACATTATTAATATATCACAGCCTTACGGACAATGGATACATTTAATCAATAGGAATTGCAAGGTTGGTTTTACTTTAATTGTATCAATAACTGTAATTGTCTAGTTTAGCATGTACCTCATCTTATTTCAAAACAAGCTTCTTTTTTTTCTTTACACAGGTAATAATTAAAAGCAACTTGACCCCCTCCCTCAAAAAAGAAAAGAACAAATAGAGAAAGAGAAAATGATATGCAATTGGGGGAAAGTTCAATAATTTAGATAAAATTATTTGCTGGCCAGGTGAGCCACTAACAAAAATGTTTGTTTGGAACACTGATCTATAGCTAGTCCACGGGCTTAACTACAGGGCAATTCCAAGCAAACATTGACATAACCACTGATTTTTCAAATTCGTTGTACCATAACAAATTTGGTATCAAATGAAAGCTAAAAGATTGAACTTTCCAAAAATGTATTTTGTTTTTGAAAAAAAAAATTGTAAACTATTATTTTATTGTTAATATATAGCATAAATTAATTTCCAGTTATTTTCACAAAACATTCAATTAAATATTAAGCATAAAAGAACTGCGAAAAGGAGTTTTCATAAAATTTTATTTCAGTGTTGATAGGATCATTGCTTCAATTTTTCAGATAAATATCAATTTCGTCATTTTCGCTCTTCGTTCCGCTTCAGTGACTGTCTCATTTACAATCATTAATATGTCACGGCGTTACACTAAAAACATATATTTTTAATATTTCTGGAAAAATATGAATGGGAATGAAATAATTTTTTGTTTTCTCTGTATTAGCCCATAGGGCTATAATATGCATGCTGAATAGCAGCATTATCTTTTACCACTTATTAATATAATCAATATCAATTTGGTCACGGCGTTACGTTTTGTGTAACGCCGTGACGCTACCTACTGGATTCCCATTGACATAACACAGTAGACATAATCAAATAGTGTAAGATATTTTTTGTAGGTATGCTTGGGCATTGCTCATGCTATAATTATATGAATAGGGTCAGTTGATAATGTTTCCATCTCAAAGTTACCCGAGTCATGTATGTGTATGGGTTGTATGTCCGTCTGTCTGTATGTGCATCTGTACATCAGTGTTCTTTTTTTTGCAATATCTCAAGAATCGTTGGATGGATTTCGTTCAAACTTTGTACAATCCATGTATTTAGAGGTACGGATTATTGGATATGATTTTGGTCCATGAGGTCAAAGGTCAAAGGTCACATAGCTAACAAATATGCAAAAATTATATTATTATCAAGATAGTTTGAGAATCCTTGAAGCTTAACATGATAATAATACTGGTATGCGTCCAGTGAAGTATATGACCTGATTAGGGAATGGGGTCATGGGAGGTCATAGGTCAACAGGTCAAAATATTGTTCTTGTTTTTTGTTCTCACAATTAAGTTCCAGAATCAATGTTAGAAAGAGTACTGTAGGTAAAAGACAATTTTCTGAAACTGTTTGGGGCACAGGTCAAAGGTCACTCGGATAATTACCAATTCAAAAACAAACATTTACTAACTCTGAAATCATGTTACATGAAACAAATCACTTGCAAATATACACTGTGCAGACCAAAAATTAAACATTTGTATGTTATTTTGAGAAACAAGGTCAAAGGTCAGATGTCAAAGGTCTCATATTTCATTGTTACATTTAAGTATGTATTTTGGTTTTAATATTTGATGGTTCCATTAACTAACTTCTGAAATAGATAAGAATTTCAATTATGTCCTAAAAGATTTTTTGATCAATAGAGGGCGCTGTGCTGCAAATTTGTGTCATGCGGATGATCATTTAATAGCATCTTGGTTCTATCACCCATTCATCTAGTTCTTTATTGATTCTGGATCACTACATTAAAATTATATCATATTATTCATCTCTTTAATATCTCCCATATATATAACATGTACAATTCAGAGGTCACGGCGTTACAGTCACGGCGTTACAGTGCATAGATACATTTATGATATCATATTTACTATGAACATTGGATTTTTTCTACATTTTTATTTGGATGTTCTAGCTTGATGTCTAGTACAAAGAATCAATGTGACAAAAGTGCAAAATGTTCGTGTAGTTCACAGAGTTTACTTAGTTTCTTAGCATGTAAGAAACCCATGTCTTTTTGCCGTCACGGCGTTACGGCAAATATTGATATTCATAATTAATAATTTATTGGGAATTTTGGTTTTCTTGCCTATTGTAAATTATTGGTAGGATAGTGGTTACAGATGCATATCAAAAGTTGGTTCTAGATATTTAGATTTTATGAGTTATTTGGACTTTCATTGTGAGAAACACCCTCTGACCGTCACGGCGTTTGCTTGGAATTGCCCTACAGTGCTCACTACAAAGATAGTAGGGTATACAAAAAAAGAAAATATACTGTCAAATCTGTTTTAGGGGTCACCTGTCCAACCAAAAAAATACACGGGGGCAAAGGGCGATTCGCCCCCGATACCTTTGGAATCGCCCCCGTGAGCCACGGCACGGGGGCGAAATCTTTTTGCATGATCAATCGGAAAGCGCCAGAAACGTACCAAACATGGCATAATTGGATAGATCACATCATGATAATCATTTATTAGACCCTTGAGCAGTGAAAACGATATTTAAAAAAAAGAGCCCCTGTGAGCCCCAAAATAGCCCTCGTGAATAATTTCATGAGGGCGTTTTTCTCCCTCAAAATTTTCAAAATCGCCCTCGTGAAAAAAAAAGTATTTTTTTGGTTGCACCTGTCTATAAGCAGCCATCCTCTCTAAAAGTGATCCCCTGCAGAGGAAAACAATAGGGACTTTTTGATTTGCACATCCACTGGCGGACTGGTACGGTGACCCATTGTTCGGTCAAACGTCTGAATCGAGTACAGATGCCAAATCGGTCGAATCCACGTTCGTACTTGAAAGAGACTGGTAACCAAATAATGGGTCAATGGTGGGTTGGGCCTATATAATCATGTTCATGTTATGCCAGTGCCAGTCCACTAGTGAACATGCAATAAAAAGTCCCTAGATAGATAGATTGTTATCACATGTGTGGGTTTGAACTGTACCTGATGAACATGGGTAATAGTACTTGCGCTTAGAAACCCTGTATTAAGCGTTATTTATGCAAGCTATTATATTACTATTATGTCTACAGTGAACACTTTTTTTTTTTTTTTACTGTATATAATATGGAAAAGCCACCAACCTGTTTTGTTCCTCCATCATGGCCAGCAGCTCTTCCTCCGTGTTCGCTCTCAGCACCTCGATCTTTCCCACCTTCGTCTTTTCCGTCCTTCCGCTGCTCGTGCTCGTTCCTCCAAGGCTACTCCCCCCTGGACTGGTTCCCCCGCTCGTCAGACTGCTCGTGTCCCCATCGCCCCCGCTGCACTGGCTCCCCGTCCCGAGCGAGCCCGTGCTGAGCCGTCCCGCCTGACGGCTGGTTGAGATGGTTAGGGGTCCGGGACTGCTCCCCCCTTCTTTACCCGCTTCTCTTCCTCCTCCTTTTCCTTCCCCTTCTCCTCCTGCTCCTGTTTCTACTTCTCCACCTTGAGCACTATCATCTGTATTCGTACTCGATTCTTTTGCTGAAGCACCGGGATCGCCATAGCACTGAAATTGTGAGAACTCGTCGCTTGGGGTATCTTTGTCCTCGGCAACGCCACCCTGGCTCTGTCCATCCCCGGCTCCCGTCTCCATGACCAGGCCTCCATTTTGGTCCTTTTGAGGAGTGGTCCCTGCTATCTCTTTGTTTTTGTTCTTCAGAGTAGATGCTTCACTTTCTTTATCGTCAGAAGATGATTCTGTGTCCTTTATAGTAGAGGTTTCACCTTCTTTATCATCGGAAGATGATTCTTTGTTCTTTAGAGTTGCCAATTTATCTTCTTTGATGGCAGGTGAGGGTAGATCCTCAGGGTCTTTAGGAGTTGTCACTGAGATATCTGGTTTGGATGGAGAGTGCTCAGCACTGCTGCTGATGGAATTGGTGGATGATGCCATGGCTTAGTACTTGTAGGGGAGGGGGGCAGACAAGTCCTCTTTGCGTCCCCACCCCTTGATACGACCTCAGGGTGACTGTGTAGCAAGGTGTCTCTCTAGCGTGACATCTGGTTGTCCATGCAATGCGGTGAATGGTTCCACCAGTGGGGTAACTGTATGTTATGCACATGAAACAAAACATTATTATGAAAATGATTATTTAGCAAACTGCATTGACCTAATGACTTGAGGAGAGATGTTTCACATCATAGTTACACTATGTATGTACAATTTATTATACATCATTACATTACACAAATATGGTTCCACCAGTAGGGTAACTGTATGTTATGCACATGAAACAAAACATTATTATGAAAATGATTATTTAGCAAACTGCATTGACCTAATGACTTGAGGAGAGATGTTTCACATCATAGTTACACTATGTATGTACAATTTATTATACATCATTACATTACACAAATATATGATGCATAACCTTTTCCTAAGGCTAAAGATTAAAACAAGACAAATAAACAGATTGGTTACAAAATGTGGACCTGGAACCATTGAAATGTTTATATTGTTGCGTTATGATTTAGTTCTGCCTGGTATCGCCAAGAAATTATAAAATTGCTAATTACTGACTGTAATTTATATGTTTTGATTATAATAGTTTCCAACTTAGATTTATCCATCCACGGTGTAAATACAGTATTTTCAAATTGTGTGGGATTGTCCGATTGTGCATTTCAATTCAAATTCAAACTGAAGTTCAAGGGAACGCAAGAAAGACACATATTCATTAAATTTTGGAACGTTATCATTAAACATCAATGTCCCAAAATGTAATGAATATCTGTCTTTCTTGCGTTCTCTTGAACTAGATCTATTCAAAATGTAAAATTTAAATCAGTCTACAAATTTTATTTTTTTATATTTTGAAAATTAGAAGTTACATTACTTACAAACTAGATTCAACACTCCTACAGGATGCATGATACTTTTATACATCTAGAAAACAAGATCCACCTGCCTGAAACACTTCGAATCTTTGCGTCTTGCCAGAATTCAGAAGTCTAGAGACAAGACTTGATTCTTCAAACATTCAAAAGAGTTCAGACAGTGGCCGCGCCGCATGCCACACACACTCACGAGGCCCCGCGGTACGGCCCCGCCCCGCCTACCCGCGTAGTGAGGCCGAGCGAGCTGAGCTTGCTGTATGCAGCATCAAAACACACACATTCATGCACACAAACACGGCCAATTTTACAGCCAAAAACATATTGACATGAACCAAGGCACTTACATCGGCTTTTCAAAACTTCCTGGATTAACGATGGAGGCTGGAAACGCCGTAGAAAAAATCAGTTCGCTCTTCTCAGCTTTCGAATATTTCACACTTCGTGGTCCCAGATTGACTCAGAGTCAGACGTATCACATCATTCATTCATTATCGACACGGAAATCTAAAATAATAAACAAAATAATACATTCCGAAATATCTACGGTAGATAGTCTTATTTCAATCGTCAACTTTAATTCATGCTCTAGATTTATACAACATTTTAGAACATCGGATTAAATTATTAATGAATTATGTTGTTTCTACCTTTTTCAATCAATTCAATTGCTATTAATGATGTATCTAATACATTTGTTTTGTTAAAATATTAAAAAAACAATAAGAAAACTATTTGTAACATCCAAAGTAAGGCTAATAAAATTGTATTTTAATTTTCCATAAAATGTCGCCCTCTCGCGCTATGTTCATTTTATTATTTAAAACAATCTGCATGGTCCTAAACAAAGTCAACCCATTGCAATATCGGTCTTAGAAATTAGTTTCGGTCTTAGAAGTTAGTATAGGTTTTCCCGCTCAATTTTACACCTTTTTCAATCGAATTCATTAAGGGTCATTCAAATTCACGCATTACCGCGTAATCGTTGGTATCGGTCTTCCAAATTCCCAATAAGTGCATGCGAATTCATACATACGCACACGCTTTCGTGAATAGACACAGAAGTTCATTTATGGGCATTCGAATTCGCGAATGTGCAGCCAACTGTCAACTGCCCTTTCGCGAATTCGAATGACCATTGATGAAAAGGTATGCTCTTTGTGCAAATTCACTTGCTCCTACGTGATTTTGAACGACTATTTACGAATTCGAACGTTGCTTTGACACGGCGATCGCAAATCGCGCGAATTCGTTTGCTCCTATTATCAATTGGATTGACACAATCGCGAAATTGAGCGGGAAAACCTATATTATCTTCTCATTAAATGTTCACTCTAGTTATGGTTCTACATTCTAACGTAACCGTATTGATATATCTATTGCAAAAATTGAATTAATTTGACCTAATTAATACACTCCGTTGCAATACTTACCGAGAAAATAGAATAGATGAATTGATTTGCTATTCTCGCACCACACAATGCACACAAATCCTAGGCACTCGAAGTATTATGTAGACAAAGCCAGATCGGTGACATTCTAATTACATTAATTAGTTTATTTTATAATACAAATGTGAATACAAATTATCCTTAAAATGTTATACATATACAAAATAATCATAAAAAAACTAATAAAAGCACAGCAACATAATGTAAATGGGATAGTTTATTCCAAACTCAGACTTGGAGGGGCCCGTGCCTACACTCAGGCTATCCCTGCTTTACTTTTATGTTTCTTATCATTTTCATTGTTTCGGTATACCACACTTACAAACACTGCAAACAAAGTTAACATAAAAGTTAATAAAAATCAATATCAATTTATGCCTAATTTTTTTTTAAAGTTGACTTAACTTTTGTTTCCTAGTACAGGTTTCGGTTTTTTGAATTTCCCTTTCGTTAAAAAGATATTTACGATTGAAGTATTCAGATGTTAAAGGTAGTTCAGATTCGTCAAATGAGATGCGCGGCGCCATCTTGCGTACGCGTTGCGCACGGTGCGTAATGCACGTTAGCTCAGTGTCATGCTGTGCGCGCAAACTAGCCCAGTTCAAAATGGCGACCCGCTATGTAGCATCCCCACGCTTGATGCCCTTTAAACTATCCACTGGATCGTCGAAACCGTGTACAAAGTCAGTTCAATGAGTTAGTGAACATCACTTTGCATTTTTGCTCATTACTCGGCCATATATTATAAAGTCCATTTAACTTGAAATTTTCACACAATACCCAGTGGACATATCAGATAACAACAATAGCCTATACATTGAATCAACCATTCATCACTTGGGCAACAGCAGGGGCGGATCTAGCTTTTTTTGCTAAGGGGGGGGGGGGGGGGTTTGACCCGAGCCGCGTAGCGGCGAGTGGGGGGAGAGTCCGAGGGGGGTGTCCCCCTCTCGGCGATTTTTTTTTTGTTGCTATTTTGAACCCCCGTAAGTGATTTTTTTTCACTTTTTTCACCGATACATTTTCACTTGGCAGTCCAAGGGGGGGGGGGGGGGGAGGTTTAAACCCCCTAACCCCCCCCACCCCCTGGATCCGCCACTGAACAGTGATGAACCCATAGAGTTATATAAGGGGCCATCTACAAAGTATGTACGCACAAGGGGGAGGGGGGGGGGGGGGGGGGGGTTAAATCTGATGCGTACTCTCCATTGAACCTCGTGTATAAAAAGTGTGTACAGGGGAGGAGGGGTGGTCAATTTCGGACCAAAAATTGCGTACGTACTTTGTAGATGGCCCTTAAAGGCATATATGCGTGGGTTATAAAGGGTAGTCAGCAAATTCCAACTCGACTCCACCGTAATCTCTCGAGGTAAACTCACGATATGTGTTGGATCGATCGAAGAGAGGTGCTTCAAAATATCTGAACAAAGGCCTTCTTATGAAATTGCATGCAGCAAACAAATTTCTCACGCTGTCACCTAGGCATCAAACGGCGGCACTTTGAAGTCGGTTGCGGTTAAGCGTGTTACGTGATATTTTCGCTTGTAAACATCTCTGATGGATCTCCATTCGACTAGTACAAACGGGGTACAAACATTCCGAACGCGACTATTTTTTATGCATTTTTGACTCGGGTATTCGGAAGTGGAACAGTTTGCGATTGCTACTTATAACTGAGCCAATGGGGATTACGTACCGTGCGTAAAAGTGCGCAAGATGGATCCACGCGTCTAATAACCCACGCATATATGCCTTTAACTCTATGGATGAACTTCACTTTTGTGAACCCTGGCCCACACACTGATTCTCCCCATTTTCTTTTGTCTCAATTGTAACCTGTAATTTTGTATAATGTGCATATATGTTAATAATTGTGATGTATATTACACTGTATCATGCTTTTTGGTCGAATAAATAATAATAATGATAACTTTGTGGACCAAATTGAGTTGTATGATTATGTAACGTGAGGCGAAATATGAAAGGCCGAAATGTCAAATACTCCGGATCCGGCCGAAGTAGTGCTCTGGCGCAGGGAAATCACGAAATTATAAACATAGAAAACAGTGTTTTAAGATGAATCATCCATCTGAAGATTAGAACCGACGAGGATCCACTTCACAATAAAACAGAAATCAATCTACGTAATTATTGGTAAGTAAAGATCTTGTGACTTTGTGTCTGTCTCTGTCTTCGTAGATCGGACATCATCGCAACATCGTCTGCTTCGCCTTCGCAAGGCCCTTGCCTGCCGTAGGCCCTGGCGTGGGCTAGTCTCGGCGGTGTGTATGCATATCATAATGCATAGTGTGTAATGCATGTGCTGGCGTGTCAACAGAACACGCCAGCCATGCATTGTCTACCCATTTCGTGCGGCACACAATAGTATGGTATTGAGTGTGTAGGTAGTGTGTGTGTGAAGTACATGTAGTGGCAGTGCAGTGTTTAATATTTTATAATGAATAGTGCAGTCATATAAACAAAATAACATGCTACTTTTCATTATTATTGGTATATATTGATGTTTATGTGATTAAATAATGTAAATCCATCCATGTTTGAAAAGAGACTGTGCCTGTGGCGTTACGTGAGCTGGAGGAGCTGTGAAAAAGAGCCAAAAATTAATATAAGGAAATAAAAACCTGACTTGTGTGCAAGTGTGTGAGCATGCGGTCTCTGTGCATGGATATGTGTGAGACGGCCATAAAACATGGCATGAGAATCTAACAAATTGGGTGAATTCTCAATCTGAAGTCCGGCATTCTCTTTGAAGACGTGCCCACGATGCACAACTCAGTATGCATGACTAAAATAACCCTCTATGCAATTTGTATAGCGGTTCTTTTAGTCATGCATGCCAAGTCTCATCAATTAATCAAATTTAATATGATGGGAGGTTAGAATTGAATATAATTCAAACTTACATGAGTCATGAGCCTTTCAATGTCAAAAGCACTTTAATTTCCAGTTTTGAAATATCTGATCTATGACTTGAAACTCCAATCCTAGTCTAGAGCTTTCTGGCTGTGCTGCACTCTACCATAAGTTTAGAACAGTTGTTTACATGTTTAGGCTTATCTGCCAGCCATTATTATCAAAAGGCTGAAGGGATTAAGAGATATGTTTTGTGTCTGAATGACCTAACTGACAATGGGGTCTGTGAATCAATAGACAGATTTTTCCAGTCAATAGCTTTTTATATTACATTCCTGTCACAAAGAGTCAAAGCAAAGAATGCACCTGCATGGCAATGTGACTCTAAAGATTACTTCTCTCTTTGAAACCAGCATTGTCTGAACTAAATAGAATATTTAAAAGACACAGTGTCAAAGGCATGCTGTCTTATTTGTAGGCAGCCGTAACATTGGATAATAAGCACATTGATTACAATTTGTATGAAAAGACTAGTTTGAGGCTAGGAAGAAAGTTAGACTTTGACAATGAGGGCAGCTTTGAATTTGGTCTCTTTGCATGGTAAAGAAGCAAGGGGTTAATGCAGCATATGCATTCAACCCATTGACTTGCAGGGGTGCCTTAAACCAAAATACAGAAATGACCAATAACCCATTTAAACTATTTAAAAGACAATGAAACCCAAGCAAAATGTTGCTTTCATAGACTTTAAGAGATTATGAGGAATAATCTCTGAAAGTTAGTTAGAGCATAATCAGGCAAGAAACAAGAAAACTATGGCTCTTTGAAGATGTCCATTTATTCCTTCCCAGGGAACTCAAATTGGCAATGCACTCTGATAAGTGTGTTTGTGGGGGGGGGGGGGGGGGGGGGGGGGGGGCACTCGAATTATTTTTTGACGGGGGTGTGCCGCACGGAACTCTGAAATGGGGGTCTGAAGAGCTGACTACAAGCACAAAATATAGGGTCTTTGGAGCTACAAAAACCCCGAAACGGTAGTTAAGGGGTCTAAGGAGCAGACTAAAACTACAAAATACATAGACTTGGAGCTACCAAAGACCTACGGAAACCCTCAAAAAGGCTAAAATGGTAGTCCAAGGAGCCGAACTAGAACTTAGAAGAAGAATAATGGAATTGGCGCTACTCAAAAACCTAGCCAAGTCATTCCGGGGGTCTATGGAGCCGAACTAGAAGAAGAATAATGGACTTGGCGCTACTCAACTACCTAGCCAAGTCATTCCGGGGGTCTATGGAGCGGCAATTTTTGAAAATCGGGTATCTTTAGAGCTGCGATCGGGTGTGAAAACGGGGTTCTTTTAAGTGGCACATACCCGTCTTACATTATACATGAGTGCCCCCCCCCCCCCCCCCCCCCGGGACTACCCCCCCCATATGTTTTGTACACAAATGTTCCCATTTTTACAGTTTTCTTCATAGTCACACTTTTCCATTCTTCCAACTCATGATATGTTATGTATAAAAGCATTCTACAAAACATATGGTGAACTCAAACGAAGGGTAAACATACATTTTGAGAAAATTGAACAAAATTGAAATTTTGTGTACAAAATGTATGGGGAGTAGTCCACAACTTTGCCAGAGTGCGTTGCCAATTTGAGTCACTCGTAGAAATAAATGGCTCTTTTCCAAAAGCCCTAGTTTTCTTATTTCTTGACCAATTGTGCTCAAATTTTCAGGGACTATTCATCCTATTTAGTGTCTTATAACTAGTGCATACATCAATTTATCTGGATTTCATTGCCCTTTAAGCTATTTAATTGGATTGGAGACACCCCTACATGTCAAGGGGCGATAAGAGTCACTGACAAAGAACTTGATTATAAATACAATTTGTTCTCTAAAATTCTTTTTGACACAGGCTGACGGTGAAGGGACATGCCAGTATGGAGGAAGACAGTCAGATGTACCGCTCGCAGATCTATGCCATGAGGCAGATGGGCATGTCAGTGACCCAGGCAGAAAGTATCCTGACTCGGCAGTCACAGTGGCAGGTGGGAAGAAGCAACGCCCCTGCTCCCCCCATCCCCGGGCGCTTGGACGAACCAAGGCAGAGCGACACTCCTGGAGATGCACCCATACCTGGTCTAGGACTTACAGATGGGCCCAGTAACCAGGGTGACGTGCCTATACCCGGTTTAGAGCCAGCAGACCTTTCCCCAGCGAACACGCCCAAAGAGGGACCATATCCGGGACGCCCACCAGTTAGGCATCGGAAACGTGGGAAAAAACGGGGAAGAGGACCAGCTGGTATACCAAAAATACAACCAAAACCGGTTATATATCCCGTACCGGTTATAACACCCAATCCGACAGGGAATCCGATTCCTGTTCTCCAAAAAAGAGTCCCAACGAAACCCACACCAGGTCCTTCAGTTCCGGGTGGTCCAATTTCTGGTGGTCTTCTTTCAGGTGGCCCAAGGCCTGGTGTCCCAGTTTCAGGTGGCCCGATCTCTGGTGGTCCAATTTTAGGGGGTCAAAATTCAGGTGGCCCAAGGCCTGGTGGACCATTTTCTGGTGGCCCAATGTCAGGTGGCCCAATGTCAGGTGGCCCAATGTCAGGTGGCCCAATGTCAGGTGGCCCAATGTCAGGTGGCCCAATGTCAGGGGGCCCATTGTCAGGTGGTCCAATGTCAGGTGGTCCTATTAACCTTGGCCAAATTTTAGGTGGTCTCATTCAACGTGCCCAAATGGCTGGTGGCCCAATGCATGGTGGCAACATTTCTCTTGGTCAAATGTCCGGTCCAGTAATGGGTCCAATGTCTGGTCCTCGTGTTAATATGGGCCCTCAGGGTTTTGGTCCGGTTCGCGGTATGCAAGGTGCAGGTCCAGGTGTGTTTGGATCCCAGGCCTCCAGACTTCCTTTCTCATCACCACCCTCAACATCATCACAGCAAGGTAAGTGAATGTGGATCATGCTCAAATTAACTCTTTTTCTTTGGTTGCCCAGTCAGGGAAATACAATAAAAGGAAACCAAACTCTGGCTCTTTTCCTTAATATTCCTGTCATTTATTGTCATTTTACTTCTTGGTTATCACTAGTGATGTTGAGACCACTATCATCTGTTTTGACTGACCACTGGTGGCTGCCATGTTTTTCAATGGTACCACATGAAACATAATCTGCTTGTACACTAACAAAAGCGGGTTATGTAACCGCTGTTGTCCAGTCTGATGCCATGTCGGTTAGCTTTTGTTAGCTCATGCTAAGATAGCGTTTCATGCGGTACCGTTGAAAAACATGGCAGCCTCCAGCGGTCGGTCAAAACAGATGATAGTAGTCTAAAAAAACATTGATTATTTCCATAATTAGTCTTACCCAAGAGGAAATATACAACTAGAAGTAACATAAATTATGCAGACTTTTATCAGTAGCACTAAGCAAAAATGCCACTGTTTGGTTTCCCGTTAATCCAGGGCTTGCCTACTGAAACCCAGTGGGCTATGTACAAAGTCTAAGGGAATTTCAGAATCTTGAAGGGAACGGGTTAAGTCATGACAATTGTTGGAGGGCCTAAAACAGGAGTTGGGTAGCCCAGAATGGGCAAGTAAATTTGAATAAATTGGCCCGGGTGATAGAATTGTTCAAGTCCTGCATGTACCATAGCAAAAATAATAGGGAATAATAGCAGAATATCTTGAAATGCTGGTTTTGGTCTACTTTCAGTTAGATTGAGGATATCATGGACTTGGATGTAATAGGACTGGAATACATGTAATAGGATGAAAACATTTGATTTTTCAAAAGCAATTAGTACGCCATATTGTGACCTTTTCATATGGATGTAAAGGGGTCATGTCTTTTTTTAAAACTTTACACATTCAACTTTCTATAATCGGCTTATATGTGTGAATAAACACATTGTTTAAATATTTTATTTATAAACCCAAATTGTTGGAATATTCCATTTCTAATATAAAATCAATAATTGTTTATCTCCAATTACAGCAAATATGCAGCCAGGATGGAAAGTTGGACTGTACGCTAACCAGAAACAATCGGTAAGTCCGAGGGATGTTTGTGTTTTTTTTTCTGTATAAATTTTCAATTATGCAATGTCATGAAGATAAACATTTCAATTTTGGATATTTAGGTGTCTAGAATTGAATGGTATGTAAGAAAAATTATCGGGAGGGAATACAACAATGTACAGTTTAGTTTAGGAAGACGCCCAGTCATTCAACTAAAGAAGTTTCAGGTGCCTGTTCTGTTCTGTTCTGTTATGGCATTTGACAAAAACTCTTACCTGCCTGCCCAAGGCAAGCACAATTTCTCTTTGGCCAAGTAAACACTTATGAATGACACATTTTGGTGGCCACATCAAGTCGCATATATCGATTATAGGGTTTATTTTGGGTGTACGAGCAAAATCAAATTTTTTAAGAATTCAAAAAAGCTTTATGATGAAGATCATACATGTTTGATGGTAATTGAGATTATTCATTTTGCTGCTTTAAGCTTTTCATAGAAGTATTGACCCTAGTTTGATTGTGATGTGGATTATTGCAGCTCTAACCTCTTTTCAAATTTAGCAAGAAGTATCCATTCATTCTTAAAGGGAAAGTTGAGTTTTGGTAGAGAGGGCGCTAGACTACTTAATTGGTTTGTGAGGTAATGAAAAACTGTGTAAAATTTGAAAGAACATAATATTTAAACAATAAAATCATCTTTATTTGATCAAAATCGGTTCAGAAACGGCTGAAATATCCATAAATATAACAATTTGTAATAAACCCGGGGCCCCGGGTTTATTAGAGAATTTTGAACCAGCCGTTAAAAATTCAAAAATATGCTTCCTCTTTTCAAAAAGTTACAAAATAGGTATTTAAATAGTTGTTGGTTATTTCTCTATCTAATCAATATTTCAACAAAGCATCACATACACAATATATTATTCAAAATGGTTGAAACCGATGAGTGTTTAGAGAGCGCCCTCTTACGTTTTAACGGTTCTTTTTGAATGATAACATGATCTTTACTACGTCATTTGTAATTTTGTGTTCCTTTCTAGTTATAACTATTAGTTTGTAATGTAATGATGCAGGTTTTGGTTACTAAAATTACTAAAAGTTTCACTAAAACTGTACTCTCCTTACCAGAACTCAACTATCCCTTTAAGTAATCAAATTGAAGTCCTGAAAATGATATGAAATGCAAATAAAGGTTGTCTTAAAATTTAAGCAAATTTTGATTCAGTTTCAAACACCAGTTCAATATTCGCTATCTGTATTATTTTGTTTTTTGAAAAGATTTCAGTGCATGTCACTTGTCATTCATGTGTCTCCGAGGTACATGAATCTGAAGTTCCTGAAGGTAAGATGGGTTATGTAATCATGTTCATTTATCATTAAGGGAACAGTGTCAATACTGCTAATATTATTTAGCAGACCAGTAAAAATATCTTACAGATACATGTACAAGTCAACTCAAAAGGTGTTTATCAAAAGGTGTTTATAGTAAAATACATAATGTATAATTACAAGTATGAGATGTGTTGTATGAAGTGCATCAACAAAGTACACAAGTTAATTTGTTGATGACCTGCGCACAGTTGCAAATACAATTGTTTAATTGGTTAAATTGTGCCAAGGTTGGGTAAGTTGTGTTGCAATGTACATGTACTTGGAATAACTCTTCATTCTCCTAACTCTACAGGTCTACTACATACTTTAGTTAAGGGTCTTGCTGTGTTTTTATTCTAGACCATGGTTAAAGTAATCATTCAAAAGTATTGATGTGTATTAAAAAGTAACGTATAAGTAAATGTTCCTATAAATGTTGGTACAGTCGTACAGACATCTTCTATGGAATGTTCAAATGTTCTTGCTCAAGTGGGGAAGTTTGATAGATAAATGAAAACTACATGTTGTACTTGCGTACATGTACACACTTCTTAATTCTAGAAGAGGTCCATGATGCAGAGGGGGGATACTAAAAGTGCCATGCACACGAAAGCAATATTTAGTTTTTCTCTGAGCATGGTACTGAAGGGGATAATTGGTGACACAGAGGCATACACAACATGACAGCAAAATGTTGTTAGTTAACTGGTCCTATCCATGCTGTTGGGCACATTTGCAGTGCCTACATGTATCTCCATCTTTTAGCCCTAGGCCACATGTCGACTCTATGCACTTCACTTGGAGTGAAAGCTACAAAAGGTGTCCGGTCCCCTGGAAGCTCTGTGAGCTTAACTTTCCCCTCTCTTTTGTATGAATGCCGAGTGCCAGTCTAGAAGGCAGAAGAAAACTATTTGGTATGACCTGGCTGGGGATCGAACTCCATCTGCATCCATGCTGAGTTTGAGACAGAGGCTCTAAAATTCTCCTAAGCCACCATGGGCGGTTTAACATAACACAAAGAGTATCTCAACAAAATAAGGACAACCATATTTCTCCTGTGCATGAGAGAGATAGAGGCTGTAGCCGCTAAGCCACCACGGACAGTTTTACATTACATGATGAGAGTACAGTATCTCAACAAAATAAGGACACCCAAGCTGAATAAGCTGGTCGGTAAGTGTCACTCTGAGATGGCTGAGGCTGAGATGAGACAACCCCTTTCACTTGCAGGATATGATGATGATGATGATGATGATTCCCAGCACTTGTGTGGCGCCAATCAGTTTCAAACATTCCAAGGTGCCTGCTCCTCCCAATAGTTAATTTTTCAGACTGTACACTTGCTTGAAAAGATGAATTTTGAGGCCTGGTTTAAAACTTTCTAGATTGTCAGTGCTGTGAAATACAGGAGGGAGGGAGTTCCAGAGGCGTGGAGCAACTAAACAGAAGCTTCTACGTGGTCAGCACAATGCAGGAATTAATTTTAATTTTAGGGGGATACTTTTCCAATCTGATGGATATCCAGACATTTTTCACATGATACCCTATGGTAATTTTAGGTGCTACCTACTGATTTCAGAGGGCTATTTTGAAAATTAAGGGGCAAAATCGCCCTCAGCCCCTGTATATTTCTTACCCTGGGTCAGCACCTTCCTGTGTTACATTTACAGGACAAAAGTGCCTGGTCATTCTATATCAGAGAGGTGTCACTTTGTGGAACTGAGGATGACGAAGAGAGAGATGAGAAGGTACCCTTGTATTTGCAGGACATGAGTTGGAAGGTTGGAACCATTTGAAGCTCATGTGTGGTCAACAAATTCTGGCAGTAGTGTGTGGCTACTCTTTATCAGAGAGATGTCACTTTTTGAAGCTGAAAATGGCTAACTGAGAGATGATAATGTGTCCGTCAGCAGAACACAAGGAGACAGGAGCAGAAGTTAGCAGGAGCATTCAGAGCACCTTTAAAAGCTCTTGAGTGCCCAATGCACATTCCTGTGTTACAAGCCTTGCGAAGCTGGAGATGGCGAAGGCTGGGAGAAGAATAAGCCCTTCTATTTTGCAGGACTTGAAAGTGGGCTGTCCATTGCAAAGAAACTGATTCAGCATCTATATTAGAGTGCTCAACGTCTTGAAAATAAGTCAGTTTGTGAAAGCGGAGACTACTAGGGCTCTGATGAGAGTGTGCCATTTTAGATCATGACATAAGGAGTAAACAGTGTCAGGTGCATTAGCAGAGAACCTTTAAAAGCTTCCAAGTGCTCAGCGCACAATCCTGTCTTACATACATCCTGGCTGTCTGTTCACCAAATATATTACAGATGTCACTTTGTGCAGCTTAAGATGGCTATGGGAGAGATGAGAAATGTGCCCTTCCATTTGCAGGACTCAGTGAACTCTGAAAAGCTCTTGAGTGCTCATGTACTCAAGGTGTCTAGTCACCTATATCAGAAAGATATCACTTTTTGGAACTGTGGAGATGGCTGAAGGCTTAGAAGATAATCTTCTTCGTATTGAACTGCCTCCTTCAATTCTGAAGATTCTTGCAGTATTTTGGTTGTGATGTGCAGGGTTACTAGTCAACCGGGTTTAATAACATCCTTCTCTTTTCGAGAGGTTGACTAGGTTCTTAGCGTGCATGAGGTGTGAATGCCTCATACACGGGACCTCCATTTATCGTCCTGTCCGAGGGATGGAGTGGTTTCCATGAATTCTTTCCTGCATAGGAAGCACGGGGAGGCCAATGGCACACAACGAGAGTTGGCTCAAATTTATTGCCCTGATAAAAGACGTATTGTCCAATGGTTGGGTCAGACGCGCTCCCAACTGAGCTAACTCACCTTCCCTTTAATGTTCCCTTACATTTGCAGGACATGATGTGCATTCCAGAAAACTTATTATAGCACTAGAGTACACAAGATGTTCCTGCTATAGTACATGTAGATGTTGTCACTCTGTATCCAAAAGAAGCCACTTTGTGGAGCTCGAGATAACTTTAGGCTGTGATGAGAATGTGCCCTTTCAATAGAAAAACACAAGGAGTAGGAAGTGGCATGTGTATTGGAGGAAACTTTTGAACTCTGTATTGCTGCACTTATCCCTGTGCATGTACAGTGTGGGTGTTTCTCACTCTGGATCTGAGAGCTAACGCTATGTGGAACCGCAAATAGCAGTATGCCGAGTCCTGGTTGTGACACTACATTTGGAGGAGTAGAAG
The DNA here is from genome assembly GCA_037951105.1 of Echinarachnius parma. Classification (NCBI taxonomy): domain Eukaryota; kingdom Metazoa; phylum Echinodermata; class Echinoidea; order Clypeasteroida; family Echinarachniidae; genus Echinarachnius; species Echinarachnius parma. Next base: position 107,546 of record JBAMJV010000524.1, on the reverse strand, counting down.
TTTTATGGCAGAAATTAAAAGCTCTTTGAGTATTCATCATATCCCTGTGTTACATGAAGAAGTCTCACTTTATCTCAAGGATGACATCTTGTTCAGAAAGGGACATTTTATTTGGAGGATTAGAAGGTGCTTTGCAGAGAGCATGCAGTTAAATGCTCCAGACTCCAGACCAAGGTGTTTCTAAAGATGTCTTCTTGCGGAACTGGAGATGGCAAAGGCGGTAGACCAGAAAGTACCATTACGTTTGAGAAGGAATACAAGCGTACAGTGCAGAGAGACTTTAGTAGTAGCACTTGCGTCTACCATATAATCACTCCTGCTTGGGAGACTGCTATGAGATGTAAATTTGCAGAATCAGAATGTGCCAACTGCTATTAGCCGAAAGAAAAGATTCATCGCTGATCGAAGTAGTAGTTGAATCCTCTACATATTTCTGTATGAGATTATATATAGAACTGTTTTCTGGAACTGAATATTGCAACAACTTAGCTGACCATATGCCTTTTCATTTAGGAGAAAGAACTGTAGAGATGTGAGATGTTTAGTTGGACTGTTAGAGTGTGCCCAACATGCATGTCAAAGGAGTAGAAAATTTGTTGCTCTGACACATGTCTGCATGTCTGCATTTGGTATTTTCTGGAAAAATGAACCAACATTGGCAAAGGCTACATTTAAGTCCAGATGTTCTAAAGCAGAGAGAGTTGATACCTTGCTGAGAAACGAGCAACTAAAAGGTGTGCATTCACGATTCTTGTTTCAAAGAGATGAACTTGAGAAGCAGAAGCAACCTTTCATTAGCGTGGCCTGCTTGATGAGTAGGAGATGTTCTGATGCCTTAGCAGGGTTATGGTGCAATGGAATGCTCAACATATTTCTGAATATCGTCTGGTGGTTCATGTCCATTTGAGGAATGAGAGAAAGCAAAGGACTTTAACCAGAATGCATCCTTAGAATTGCGGTTTGGAGAAGAAGATAGGACAGCATATTATTGTGTATAATTCAAGAGATGCCTCTTACAAAACCAAGGTGTTTTTCTGCGAAAAGACTGCTAAAGCAGTGTCACAACTGTAGTAGCATTCTAGTCAAGAATGTGTAAAAAGGTATGAATTATGTTTGATGGAAGTACTGTGTCAATTTGTTCAAAATTTCTTTCCTCTGATTATCTTTCCCTTGAATTGCAGAATGATTCTAGAACAGATCAGCGAGTTGTGCCTCAAGGTGAACGCGAAGAAAGAGAAGAAGGAGAAATAACATCCGACAGCCCTGATACTGGCGTATTCAAGGTACCTTATTTGCCAGGCGACAATCCCGAGGACAAAGACTTCCAAGGTACACCAAGCCAGCAGCGTAGGAGACAACGGCGTCAGGAAGACAGGGAGAGGAAGCGGCTTGAAGAGGAGAGACTTCGGTCTGAGGAGGAGAATCTAAAGCAGCGAGTGGAGCAAGAAAAGCTGAAAATACAACTTGAGGTTGAAAGGAGAAAGGAGGTGGAAGAAGTTAGGAGACGAGAGGAAGAAGCTAGGAGGAGGAAGCAGGTTGAAGAAGCTAGGAGGAGACAAGTTCAAGAGGACAACCGAAGGAAACAGCAAGGAGGGAGATCAGACACCTCTCGATCAGGAAATGATCAACTGTGGGACATGATCTTCGCTATTCCGGATGCTCTCGCAGCCAAACAGGATGAACGAGACTCGCTTGCAGCGGAAAAGGAGAAACGGAGACATCGATCCCTTTCTCCGGTACGCAGGCCTGCAACACGTGGATCTGATAGGGACAGGGAGAAGAAGAGATCCGACGGGAGCAGAGACGGAGACAGGGGGCGGGATCATGACAGAGGGAGAAAGGATGAACGAGACAAGGGGAGAGGCAGTTCTGACAGAAGTATGAGAAGTACAGATAAAGGAAGCAGTGACAGAAGCTTGGATCAACGCAGCACTGATAAAGACAGAGGCCGTCCCAGGGATGGAGACAAAGGCAGCAGCCACAGCAAAACTACTAGAAGCAGTAGTTCAGGAAGCAGTGAGAGAAGATCTGATCGGAGATCGGGCTCGGGAGGCCCCTCAGGTAGTGGATCAAGCCATAGCCAACCATCCAGAAATGACCAACGAAGCCGGAACAGGAAGACGGAGAACCAGCCACAGAAGGACCACCCATCAATACCACCATTGATGTCCGATAACTTTGGACAAAGCAGTAACTGGCCACCTACTCAGAGCACCCAAGAACAACAGGGACAAAGCAATCAGATTCCTGGACAAGCTAACAAGGTGCAGTATTCGGGGGCTGGACAATACGGCAGGACACAGGGACCGAAAGGAGGGAATCGAGTCCAGTATGAACCTGTGAGCCCCACTCAGAGCGATGATCTCACCGAACAACCAATGGATCTTGATGAGGAGTCTGCTGAGGAGAAGGCGAGGAAGATTGGTCGGGAGGCGATTTCAAAGTTGCAGGCCAATCTGCAGGAGGTTTCAAAGCTACAGGGTGTCCTCAAGAATACTGGCCCGAAGAAGGGAATCATGAAGAAGAAACAGAACATCAACCACACACCTGTGAAGTTCAACGTCCAGAAGAAGGTATGTTCATCCTTTTCTGATTAGATGATTATACAGTATATTATTGAATTTCTTATAGATAGCAGGGCATTTATTTAAAATGAGACTTTTCTATCTTTGTGGAGCTTTTAAGGAATCTACAATCAATATACTGTTCTTCTATTTATTACTCATGGTAAGGAAAGGAATCAATCGTAATTTTGCAATGGTACATGGACAAAGTGGGATAAGTTTTTTATGATAAACCCTGTATGTTGTAGTACTAACATATTTTCTTTATTTAGACATTTATTTCATTCCATAGACTCTACATAAATAATATTACATGAATTACTGTGAACAACGATCACTGTAAGTTTTATATGTTATGTTGTATAATGATAGCATTTCCAATCAGATATATGCCTGGCCTGTTTCTATATTTTCTGTCAAAACAGGGGCCACATAAGCACTTGCTATAAAATAAAAGTTGTATCCAGGCTAGTATTTTTGAGAAAGCACAGAAGTAGTGGCCTGAATTGGTAAGGCGAAATTTGCCATGTTTTGAAAAGTAAATCAAGAATATTAGAATAAGATTTTTTTAAAGTGAAAACTCCTTTTGGACAAATTTTTTCGCAGAAGAAGACCAGTGTGTGTAAAAAGGTTGAATGCAGCACCTTGCCAGAGTATGGTTTAGCGAAACTAAAAACAGGAATAAAGTTTAATCGTATGAAGGTGCACTTTTATACTGTTCCAGCACTAAACAAACGGAAGCTGAAAATGAATTCGCATTGAACTCATGATAATTTACCATATTATACTGCCCTGGACTATTTTTTATGATTTTAATTGGTTCTTTTTTTAAGCATTTTAGGTCCTGAAGAGTCCCTTAATGTTTTCCACCATATAATAAATCCCTCTTGATTGTTCCTCACAGCAAAATGAATCCAGTGGTGGCTTTGGACTCGCGTCAGGGAAAAAGTTTGAAAGCTTCCATTGCACAATCTGTGCAGTGACTTTTTCCTCGCAGGCGGTGAGAATCTTTTCCTATATATATGTTTTCGCATATCGATTATCAGCAAACAACCCCCATCTTGATAGGAACTTTCCAGCTGAAATGTATATGAGGGGTTATTGAACGCCCCTCGTATGCAATGTATTCTGTACACCGGGTTACTTTCAGGCTTCAACTCGATATGTTTGCCATCAGTCGATATCTTTTAATTAGGTTTCATGTTGCTCTTCTTTTTGCATGTAGCCTAAAGCCTGGCGCAGACAGCCGACTATTTCCGATCTGACCCGAACCGACTGTAAGCCAAAGGCGGGCAGATTCATTCGCGGCCGATTCAACATGTTGAATTAGGCCCGATTGACTTCCGACTGGCAACATTGGAGTCGTGAGGCAATGCACATAGAGCCGATCTGACTGAAAACCAGTCGGATCGGGTCGAATCGGCTCTGTCTGCACCGGGCTTTAGTTGTTCCCCTTACTGTGTCCAACAATTGTACCCTTCCTTCTGTTTATTTCCTGTGAATAGTAGATAGCATGTTTAAAATGTACAGAATTTGTTGGCCAATCAAACCCAAATGCTCATAAGAATTAAATTGAAAAGCAACTGTTATGTGATTTTGCTCCTGAACACTAGAGGTGTTCATTCAAAAGTATGAGTATTTCACATCTAAAGCTTTTCAGATTGCATACATTTTTTAACATATTGATCTTTATCAAGCTTTATCGACTTTCCTTCTGAGCCTGAGTATCCTTGTGAATGTGTCCCCTTTTCTTTCCTTTCTTATTGCATGCAATATCTCTCTCGTAAAACTAAGATTTGAACATTGTCTTATATGAACAACACCTTCCTTTCCTTCTTTATTGCATGCAATATATCTCTCATATAAATGTAGCATTTGAACTTTGTCAAAATAAATAACACCTTTCTTCACTATCTTGCCCAATTTGAATTTAATTTTGGCTAAAAAATCTCATTATTATGTTTTTACCACTTTTCATATGTTTTTCTTCTGAAGTCAATTAAAATCATTCAAACATTTAGCTTTTTTCTCGACTACATTAAGCTGCTGGGTCTGAATAAGACACCACAGCTAATTTGTAACATTTTGTCTTTAAAATAAACAATATGATGGATTATATTAATAAAAAAAAGCCTGACCAATATTTATATTTCTCAAAAACAGTATTTAACAAAAGAGCAAGGTGTATGCCGATGCAATTCCTAACATGGTTTTGATTTTTGTTTTTATTGATGCACCGAAACCAGATTTATGGAAACCACTGCGGGTCAATTGAGCATATGCAGCGGTTGAATTTAGACCGATTGCTCCGGGATTTCAAAGACAAGAAGAGCAAGCAGGAGGGCAGTTCAGGTGCATCCTTTGGGAATCAACCTGCGGGTGGCCCCGTTCCTCTCATGCAGAGCGGTATGATGGCCTCGCAAGCCGCTCAACCAGCTTTCAAGCAGACTTTCCATCCGACTTTGCAAGGCGTTTCACAGCACGTGACGGTCGTGACTGAGCCGGCAGACATCAGGTTGACCTCCCAGCAGGTGGTTGCGCTGACGGAAGCCCTGACCAGTCAGCAAGGTCAGAGGGGCGTCTTCTCGATGGAGCACCAGTCTCTGATCGGATCACTTCTCGCTCAGCGGTTGGAGCAGCAGGGGCAAGGAATGGATGTGGAGGACGCCCCCGTGACCTCTCAGTCTTCGTCCATTAAAGATCTTTCCAGTAAACCAGATACGAGGTCCCCAAGAGGGACCTTTGAGCCTCAGAGGAATCCTGGTGGCATGGGTTCCTTGAGTGTTAACATACCGGGTCAGGACATCCTGACCATGCAGTCTGCGGATGGCGCAGACATGATGGTCATGACTGGAGGAGAAGAGTAAGTATTGCTAACCCTTTCAGAACGATGGACACCATATGTGTGTAGGCAGCGCTTGACACGAGTACTTGCCCAATTGCCCCGGGCAAGTAGGATTTCATAGATGGTCTTATCTGGTTGCCCGATTGGGCAACTAATGATTATGTTCAATTCTGAGAGAAAAATGGAGTTCCTTTCACTTAACTTTTATCTAGAATTAGAAACTAGAAACAGGTGAGACAATTGTAGAGCAGATTGAGCTACATAGCGCGATTTTTAAATTATTTTTTTTACCTTGGTCTTTTTGCGGACAAGTACATTTTCTGTTCGGGCAATGAAAATTTGAGAATTCATCATAGTGTGGAGGTGTGGACATTGTAAGATGTCCATGATTCTTCATGTTGTGGTCCTAATAGGGTTGAGGTAATAATGATAATGTCCAGCCTTTACAGTGAGCCATCAATCCAGCTGCACTGTTCTCATGCACATTATCATTTGTCATATTAGTTACAGTTTAAACCCACACAAATATATTGTGTGCAATATCAAATCTCTTCGACCTTTAAACTTCAATGTATGTATGTATGGTTGTATTGATACCAAATTTCCCTGAGCAGCCATACTAGAGTGCTACAGGCTATTCAACACCTGCAGTATTTAACAACCTTACAAGAGCGCTACAGGATGTTTTACACCTGACCAAGTACCCATTTATAATCCTTGTTAGAGAGCAGTCATCATGTGGATAAGATGCCTTGGCATAGGACCTAAATGGAGAGGCATCAATCGGTTTTGAACTCCGGAGCTAGTGATTAGAAGTCGAGAGCCCATCTAATCTTGCCACAACACCATTGGTACACCAGGACCTGGAAGAACTGCAAACACATTTATATTGCGATAGAAGAGATGTGTTGTGTGATGTCGGTCAGGTGTAGAATTTCTTTCAAACTTCAGTTTACCAGGCAATGACTAAGCATCAAAGGAATCCAGATCGATTTCAGAGAAATTTATCAATCAATATCCACAAACTAGGATCAAATATATATTTTTTTCAAATCTCAATATTGTTGTATTTCCTCTTTTCTAGCATGTCCTGTTTTTATAACCATTCAGTTTGCCTACTTTCATTTCTATTTCAAGAACATACTTTAGAATAAACAGCACATTTTGTACAGGTCTTGAGATTACCTGATATCAGAAACGGATGCCTGACGGATAGAAAATTTGCGAAATCAAATTATCCAGTGCTGAAAGTCATCTCCTGTGCTTCATGCATAAAACATTCCGCAGTATAGAACAACGTACATCGCCTGACAAGGAACGCATTCGCTGAACAAGAAATGGACAAGAAACGCATACAAATGGAGATGAAAAGATACAAAATTTGGCGTCCGTTAACGCTATCCAGTGATATGCGACAAGGGAAGGGCTTTAGCTCTGGATGAGATGGATTCTTTCTATGCATCGTGTCAAATTTGACGTTTTTCACCTCCCTCACAACATGCCCTTCATAGAAAGTTAAAGGTCATCATGCATGGTGAAGCTTACACTGCGGGTTGGCATTTTGAACTAGGCTAGTTTGTGTGCACAGCTTAACACGGATTTAGTGTGTCCTATGCACCGTGCGCAAGGCATTTGCGAGATGGCACCGTGCATCTGATTTTCAAATCTGAACTACCTTTAAGTTAAGGGCAAGGTGGCACCATCCCCTTAAATGTCAATAGAATCAATCAGCAGAAAGATGACATCACTGGTGGACCCTACTTTGTTGGAGGAAGAATAGCAACATGTATTCAAAGGAACTACGTCTTGCCATAAGGGTATATTCTGTTTATCCATCAACATCCAAGGCAACAGATGCCTCCCACCAAGACCCAGGTTAGCATGTCCACTTCTAGAAGCAGAAACCACGCAACTGGGAGGAAGCTTTCTCGAAAGGAACATGACACTCCCTTGGAGCACTACAAATACATGTACCCTGGATAACTTTAAGTCACTCTCGACCAACCACTTTCCTGCCATCAGCACATGTATGTGAGTTGTAGAGGGATATTAAGTAAAGGCAAGGAACAACTATGGAATCTGACAATCTTATTGTCAGCTACGAATCCATCCATGCTGGAGTCAACTGAGCTTTTACTCTGCTGCTCTACTGCAGAATTTGCTTGTGCTATTTGGGATTGATCCTTTTGTACATGCAAAGTAAGAAAGATGACTCTCTTCGCATCACTGGCTGTCTGTGGCCAACCTGAAGAATGTGGGTCTGCTGCCAGCATTACTGTACACTAGATCCTTGACTTGTGCATCAACCAATGTCTGAAGTCGAGCAGGTTTGTTGAACCATCGACCCAATTCCTTCAAATGATAAGAGTGGACTGCATGGATGAAGGCCTGACCCATGTCAATGAGATGGCCATAACGGCGATCCAGCAATGGAGGGACATTGTTTCAATCTAGAGGAGACATGAAAGAGCGATTTGCGATGCACGAGGAGAAATCAAGTGACAGCCACCACCACCACCAGAATCTGTATACCCTCATGATGAACAACCCGTGCAGAAGTAGACCTTGTAGCAGACCATGATCTGTGCCCAATTCAGGCCAAACATTTGATGTGCAGATGATTGACTCAAAAGGAGGAAGGATGGATCTAGGGAAACGATGAAAGAAAGATGAAGCTTTTCTCAAAGAAAGCCGCAGATTTGTGCATACTGGCTGTCTTGGGCCGACCTGAAGTATGCAGGTCTGTTGCCAGCAGCACTGTACACAAGATCCGTGACTTGAGCATCAACCAATGTCTGAGGTCAAGCAGGAGATTCCTCCACTTTGTTGAACCACCGACCCAATCCCTTCAAATGGTGGAGAGGACTTCACGAAAGAGGACCTGTACCTTGTCAATGAGATGGCCATCACAAAGATCCAGCGATGAAGGGACATCAATCTAGAAGAGACACAAATGGACGATTTGCGATGTGGGAGGAGAGATCCAGTGACAGCCACCACCACAAGGATCTGTTACTCTCATGATGCCCAACCATTACATTTACAGTGTGGCAGAAAAGAAGACCATGAGCTGTGCCCAATCCTGGCCAAACATTTGATGAGCAGATGATCGACTCAAAAGGAGGAAGGATGGATTTAGGGAAGCTCTTTAGCCTGGAGGAAAGCTTGGGTTAGATCGGTTGAACGACCATGGCCAAAGCATCTTTGACAAAACTGACTATCCCAGAATCCTGGTTCAAGTATTTGAAGGAAAGGGAGACTCTTCTAATCCGAGGGTACATTTGGTATGGATTGGATGATCTCCTTTGGTGACCCACTTATCCCTGATATAGTCACATTGGAGGACGGAGGTAATCCAAGATGAAGTGTAGGGCCACAGCATCTCAAGTGAAACTAGACAGAGTGCACTCACGGACTGCACACCTCCTCCAACGCTCGAGGACTGTGCAGACGCAGAACACACTAACAGACGAACAAACAGGACCAAAAACATAACCTCCTTGGCGGAGGTAATAATTATCCAATGATAAATTGAAAGCCAGCTAAAGAAAGCAGAAAAGGTGGAATGAAGTGCCCCATGAAGATGGTAAACACAATCAGAAGAAACTGGGCAATAAATTAGGATATCAGAAGAAGAAAAAATGCAGATGTGAAACCAATGACAAAGGCACAGGATGTTATGGTTTTGATGCAGGAGCTTACAATGAGGTTTTTCAACTGGAAATAGATAACGGAAAAGATCATGAGGAAGATGGAATTAGAATGTGAACTTCACAGCGGCTGCGACAACTGAAGAAATGGTTTGGGACATGCCATAAGAGTGGAAACTGATGGGCCAGATCTCAAGGCATTATACAAACTGCTAACCAGAAACGGACTTCGGGCAGATGGATTGACAAAGTGAGAAAGTTCTTTAAGAAAGTGAACGTAACACATGCAGAGACTACCAATAAAATGGTTTGGACATGCCAAGAAGATGGAACCCGATGAGCCAAGGTTTCCACCTGCCCAAAATGCAGGAAACGATGCCTCTCAAATCACCCATTTTACTAGTGCACTTCTCTGCTGTAGTGCTGAAAACATTACTGTATTGATGTGAAACCTGGACTCTGTGTCAGAGACATGTCAAACAACTAGAGAAGTTCCATAGGGATTAAGAGGCAAGACAAGATTTCAAACATGGAGGAGCTTGTCAAGGTCTGCTCTTCCACCATTGAGGAAATGCTACTCAAGTCACAACTCCATTGGTCTTGACACGTTAGGAAGAATGATTAAATTTAGGAAGAAAGGGAGTCCTCGGAAAAGACATTATCAAATCCTGAATAACTTTCTATCACTGCATCAAACAGACAGCTTTGGAAAACTGTCACCTAGGAAGCCATGGCTGACCTTAATCAAAGTCGACGTAGTCAGGCACGTGCAGCAAGAGAAAGACGTCGAGGAACTGCTACATCTCGTGCCAGAACAACAGAGTTCCAGTGCCCAGACTGTCACCGACTATGTAAATCTAATCTTGGACGGTACAGTCATAAAAGAATACATAAAGATGTTGCACAATGATGTCATCCTCAACTTCAAGGGACTACCTGCCAGTGCACTGCAATTCTGCCTACAAACTCTTCTTTTTGCACTCCCATTGTCTTTTGGGATAGAAAGGGCCAGTAGATGAAAGCAACTTCTAATTTAAAATTGTTGTTCTTGATGGCTGGTGATTGATTTTAGTTTTCAATAACAAATTTTCTTTCTGATATCAGATTATCACTCACTCATATTTGTACCACACAAATATATTTTATCTATGTATCGGGTTGTTTAGGTACAGTCCAAACCAACGCATGTTTCTTGTGCACCATCTCATCAATTCTGGATGCATATTAGACCTGAACAACCATGTAGATATGCTGGGCTAATTCACACACACTGGACCAGGAACCCATGGACATGAGCCAAGATGCCACATGAATAGAATGTGCTAAACCATTGTGCTACATGAGAGGTTTAGCTAAGCCTTTCATACTTGAGTAAACAAGCAGAAATTTTGTTTTCAGATACATTGTACATTAAATGTGTAGATTCCAGGGCCCAAATTCATGAAAGCCTGCTTACTTAGTTCCTTACTAAGTCTATTTTTAGATGATGTGACTAAGAACTAAACACAAGATCTTTTAGTTGCTAACTAGGGTTAATTTAGTGGGTACCAAGGCTTACCCAGCTAACCCTAGTTGGGGACTAGGAAAACTGTTTGTTGCACACTAAACTGTAACATTTAAAATTCCCTTAGCATGGAACTAAACTAGTGGGGTTTTATGAATACAGCCCCTGGCCTCTTCACTTAGGGTGATAATGCTAACTAGTTAACCTGTTATAAAATACAGGTTTAAAATGTCACTTACATGTATGCAGAGTTGCCAACAAGTATATTGTTACCACATTTGTAAATGTTGTAGTCGTATGTTGGTAGTATGTTTTTGTATAAAACAAAAATAAGAAAATGTAGTTTTCAAATAAAAATGTGTTTTAGTCTAAAATTTCCTGCAGCATGGGTAGTGTGTGTGTAATTTCCCACTTATGTATACTACTAGAACAAGTTGTATTTCGTGCCTTCAGAACAAATGTTTAAATTTATTTTATTGTGCATATTTTTTTTCTGGAGAGGTTGACAGAGAGAGCTCTTTGTTCAAATGAAAAGTTCAAATGATTTTTTAAAGCGAGTTCTAACTTTTCTCTTTCTTTTCTATCTGTATTTTCTTCTTTGCTCACCAGACGCGAAGGCGAGTTGAGCCCAGGCGGAACCCGAGAAGATCTGCTGCCATGGAGCCGCATACCAGGGGTGGTTGACAATGAAGTTCTAGGTAATTGGAATCACTTAAAAACAACAACACTATTAACCCCTTGACTACGGGAGCCGAGTGGGTTGTGTACAAAGTCTTAAGGAGATTTCAGAAACTAGTAGGGAAGGGGTTAATCAGATAATATTGACCCATGAATCAATTTAGGCTGCTGTGTGATTTGCACTTGCACTCTCCATACTGCCCAGCTGGGGCATTTTCTGTCCACAGGCCTGTAGTAATCTATTAATCCTGTAATAATCGTTCATGCTTACAGTTATCTTCAGGATTGCAGGATATAGGACTACCTTGATTAAGAAGAAGAATGTGTTGAAAGAATATTTGATTGTGATACTGATACAAGATAATGCCAATATATACAGGGATGTTTATGATATTAGATTAGGCCTTTGCCTCTTAATACAAAGGTCACTGGTTCGATTCAAAAGTCAACTCTAGTGTTGTTGGACAGGGCAAAAATGTATTAGTTGATTCCTTCTAATACTTCAATGCATGAACATCATTACTTGGCTTTGGCTAACAGCCCAAAGTAATTATTCTGAAGGTGTATTGTATTAACACTCGCTCCAAAACTCTGGGGGGGAAAAGTACTTTTTAATCATGTTTAAGTTGTGTCGTTTGGATCTGATGTAATTTCTGTAGTCTACTGAAACCACTAAATTCAAGCAATGAACAAACTTTGGAAGTACTGATAACATTTTAATTTGATACATGACTTAAACTAACCTTGGGTTACATTTTAGCCTGTGAGTGTGATGAGAATTAAGGCCTTTCTAAACAAACAACGCTAAAGGTTGTATGATACACATGTCTTTGACTGTCTCTGCAGGAACCCAGTACATTTTCCCAGTCACCGGCTACTTCTGTAAGGTGTGCTCCAAGTACTTCAACACCAAGAATGTTGCTGTCAACGTGCATTGCAGGAGCAACAAGCATCATAGCAAAGCTCTGGTAAGTACCTGTGGGAATTCCTTACTTACAACCCCCCCCCCCTCATCCTACACCCGAAAGGCTAAAACGATGAATTCATACAACTTACTCATTTAAACTATCCGGTAATATGTGACAACATATCACCGGATAGCATAAACGGATGCCCGATGGATAGAAAATTTGCAAAATCCAATTATCTGGTGATGAAAGTTCTCTTCATTGCTTCATGCACAAAACATTCTGCCAGATAGAACAACACACATCGCTTGACAAGGAACGTATTTGCCTGAAAAAGAAATGGACAAATATGTGATAGCATTAATACGTGCAAAGGTTGCCAGTTCTGCTCATCGATATACATCTGCCGCATTGTATCTTTCAAGATTGACAATAAGCATTACAAACTTACCACCACTACAACTCAATTATGTTTCTGCAAAATATGATTAAACATTATTTAGCAGTAATTTGGACTACATGTACAATAATTGTCATAGTAAAATTAAATAGTCATAGTAAAATTAAACATTATTTAGCAGTAATTTGGACTACATGTACAATAATAGTCATAGTAAATTCATATTTGCATATAAATCAGTTGCATTTGCCTAGGTTTAGCCTCTTCTGTACGTATGCATTGTACACCCAGAGGGCCCGTATCTAATATAGCTAAACATCTTTATAAAGAACTCGAATATAACCAAACCCTCTTATAACAAGGTAATTGTGCTGGTCTAAGCTCTTGTATTCTATTGTTTGTTAACCATGATACTACAAAATACCTTATATCACAAGATATTTATCATGGTCTCAAGGATCTTGTTATAACAAGGTTCCACTGTATTATTTCCCAAGTCACTGGATAAAATACAATCAGTCAATGTGGCATTTATTGGGCACGCTCCCATGCTATCATGGTATCTAATACTGGGGAACCTCTTCATAACGAGCTCTGTTATAAAGAGGTTCCTGGTAGGGCAAGATAATTCGCAGGTCCAGTTTTTAAGTATTTTATAATTTGTAAGCCCTGATACAACAAGATATCTGATATAACATAGGACGGATTGATTTTGGTATAACGTGTGTTCTCCATAGACCCAAGCCCAAGTATTTCGGGGACCAGTCCTGAACAGATTAATTCATTTGGCCTAGGGTGCTCATTATAATGAGGTTTCGCTGTAACAGGTAATATTTGTATTGGTTCACTTTTGTTTTGGCCTATCATAGTTCTGATAGATGTTTCTTGTCAGTCATCATTTTGTATCAATATGTTTATTCACTGCAGGCTCGGATGCGACACGATGGTTTGATGAACGCTCACAAGGCAAACAAAAAAGGTAATTTTTTATGCCTCCGCCAACGAAGTGGCCGGAGGCATTATGTTTTCGGGTTGTCCGTCCGTCCGTCCGTCCGTCCGTCCATTCCGTTTTCGTTCTCGCGATATCTCAATAACCGGTTGACGGATCAATTTCAAACTCGGTACGAGTGTACATATTGGGGTGACAATGATCTGATTAGATTTTAGGGGTCATAAGGTCAAGGTCACAGGACTCAATATATATGCAAAAATGCCTCGTTCTCGCGATATCTCAAGAACCGTTGACGAATCAATTTCAAACTTGGTACGAGTATACATATTGGGGTGACAATGATCTGATTAGATTTTGGGGTTCATGAGGTCAAAGGTCAAGGTCACAGGACTCAATATATGTGCAAAAATGCCTTGTTCTCGCGATATCTCAAGAACCAGTTTAATCCAGTTTAACCAGATTAATTTCAAACTTAGTATGAGTGTACACATCGGGGTGGCAATGATCGGATTAGATTTGGGGGTCACGAGGTCAAATTTCAAGGTCACAGGACTCCATATATATGCAAAAATTGCTTGTAATGGCAAAATTTCAAGAACTAAATGTCAGATTTCAATCAAACTTGGTACCTGAATGTATCATAAAGAGTCAACGTAGCCATAAATTATTGGGATCATGAGGTTGAGGTCAAGGTCACGGGACTCATACATTTGCAAGAAAGCTTGTAATGGCAAAATCTCAAGAACTAAATGTCAGATTTCAATCAAACTTGGTACCTGAATGTTTCTTAGGGAGCCAATGTAGCCATCAAAGTTTGGGGTCATATGGTCAAGGTCACAGGACTCGAAATACATGTATATGAAACAAATATTTTCAAAAAATTATTTCAGTGCACGTTAATTTGGGCTTGATATTAAAATCGTGTGATAGCGGAGGCATAATTTTCGACTGCACGCAGTCGAAGATCCATCTAGTTATTTACTTCTTTTAGAAAGATAGGTTCAGTAGGTATAGTTCAGTTTATTCACCATATAAAATGCAAGATATTATACTATTCAAAATACGTACCAGTGATCACTTCGGAAAGCTGTAAGTTTGTATAAAAAGTGCACCATACAGTTATACTATAACTTATATACTTTAACATCTCAATGTTATGACCTCCATGTGAAGAGATGCTTTTAATGAGTGATCCTTCCTTACGTCTAGACCATGTGAGCTTTTGTACAGCAGAATTTCATAAATGCTAAATTTTACTTTACCAAATTATTATATGAAATGAGATCAATGAACTCTATACAAGTTATCACTAATTAATTGAATACCATTAGCACACACTACATAATACAACTGGTAAAGGTTTTGGAGGGGGCATCAATTTCAAGCACTCTAGGATTAATCAGGGAAAATGATCTTTCTTATTCAGCACTACTAAGGTATTGATGATGGCGATAAACATTTGTATCATTGATTTATTTTGTTGTATGATTTTAGCTCTAGAAAGTGAAGCAGCAATGGGCATGTTCGGAGAAGCATCGCTAACACCAGCCGACCTGAAACGAGAGATGGAGAAGAAGATGGGGACCGCATCCGAGGAACCGAGTGGCCTCTCCGCAGCGCAGCGCTCAGAAGTTGATAAATTCAAGCAGGAACTCCTCAAGGAGCATGTCAGTACGCTGGAGAAGCTGATGCAGGAGAAGAAGTCTGTGCAACAGCTCAAGGAAGAGGACAAGGAGAAGGAGAGGAAAGAGAAGGAGAAGGAGAGGAAAGAGAAGGAGAGGAAAGAGAAGGAGAGGAAA
Organism: Echinarachnius parma; assembly: GCA_037951105.1. NCBI lineage: Eukaryota > Metazoa > Echinodermata > Echinoidea > Clypeasteroida > Echinarachniidae > Echinarachnius > Echinarachnius parma. The sequence continues at coordinate 92,246 of JBAMJV010000524.1, read as the reverse complement.
GAGAAGGAGAGGAAAGAGAAGGAGAGGAAAGAGAAGGAGAGCAAAGAGAAGGAGAAGGAGAAAGCGGAAAAGGAGATCAGGGACAAAAAGAAGAGGGAGAAAGAGAAGAAGGAAAAAGAGGAGAAAGAGAGGGAAGAGAGTGAAAAGGAGGCCAAGGCCATGGAGATGCAGCTCTTGGAGAGACAGATGCAGGAAGAACAAGTGAGGATAGAGAAGTTAAAAGAGGAGGAGAGACAGATGGAAGAGCAGTTGAAGCAGCTTGCAGAGATCGAGAGGCAACGAGAGATCCTGAGGATTGAGCGAGAGAAGCTTATGCAGTTGGCGAGAGAGAGGGGGGAACTACATAAGGTGAGAGAAGAACAAGTAAGGAGAGCGGAGCAGAGAAAGAGGGAAGAACTAAAATTAGCTCAATTGAGGGAAGAACAGAATAATAGAGAGATAGCACTCAATAATATCAAACTAAGAGAAGAACAACAAAGAAGAGAGGAACAGCAAAACCAGCGATTGGCAAATGAAGCACAACTGAGGAGAGAGGAGCAGAGAAAGAGGGAAGAACTAAAATTAGCAAGATTGAGAGAAGAACAGAATAAGAGAGAGATAGCACTCCAGAAGATCAAATTAAGAGAAGAGCAACAAAGAAAAGAGGAACAGCAAAACCAGCAATTGTCAAGAGAGAGGGAGGAACTACAGAAAGCGAGAGAAGAACAACTAAGGAGGGAGGAACTAAATTTGGCAAAAATGAGAGAAGAGCAGAATAAGAGAGAGATGGCGATGCAGAAGATCAAATTAAGAGAAGAGCAACAAAGAAAAGAGGAACAACAAAAGCAGCAAAAAATGATGGAGCAACAGAGGATGAGGGAGGAAAAGAAAAAGATGGAAGAACTTCAGAAGGCACAGAAGATAGAAGAACAGAGGTTGGCCAAACTTGAGGCGGAAAGGTTGAGGTTCATGGAGCAGCAGAAAGCTCAAGAAATTGAAAGACAAAAGCAGCAGCAGAAGAGGAAAGAGGAGGAGCAGAAGAGGAGAGAGGAGGAGGCGATTTTGGCGAAGGAGAGGCGAGAGAAAGAGGCAAAAGAGAGAAAAGAGAGGGAGGCGAAGGAGAAGGCAGCATTAGAAGCAGAGATGAAGCGTCAAGCCGAGTTAAGGAAGCGACAAACCAGGAGAGATATCTCTATGAGGAAAGAGAGGGATGCATCTTCCAGAAATGCATCTGGGAACCAAGGGAGTGGGTCGAGATCGCGAGGAAAGGAACCGCAAAAGGGAGACAAGGATTCCAATAAGGGTGCAGATGTTCAGGATGGCAGCACTGCAGCAACAAGAGATCGAAGCAGGAGTCGTGACACCCGGGACAGTAGCTCAAGCAAAAGGTCCTTGTCTCCGGAACCCTCGGCTTCCAGGAAGTCGAAAACGCGCTCAGCTTCTTCATCCAAACAGTCAGCGACCCAACCTTCTTCATCCAAACCATCATCAACCCACCCATCTTCATCCAAACCATCATCCCAATCAACTCCATCCAAACAGTCGGCTACGGAATCATCTTCATCCAAAAAGTCAGCTACGGAAACATCTTCATCCAAAAAGTCAGCTACGCAGTCATCTTCTTCATCCAAGCCAGCACCCTCCCAGCAACCACCATCATCCACCAGGAAGTCACCCCCTAAGGTGTCTTCACCAGCAAAGGCCGTTCCAGAGGAGACGTCCCGATTCGAACCACCTGTAGGATCGCCTACAGAGTTCGAGCTGGAGGTCATCGATGATGTGGAAGAGCTGGAGGTCATCGATGTGGAAGAGCTGGAGGTCATCGATGTGGAAGCGCTGGAGGTCATCGATGATGTGGAAGAGCTGGAGGTCATCGATGACGTGGAATCCCTGGAAGGAGACATAGGCGATGACGAGGAGATTATTATTGATGAGGAGTATGATTTTGATCTTGGGGATGGGTTTGACGTTGTAGATGAGGCTTATTGAGAGCAGTAGTAGAAGAGTCTGATTGATGGAGAACATTTGTTTCATAAAGAATGAAATGTAGGCAACGAGAAATATTGCAGTTGATGAGGATTTTTATCTTGATTTTAGGGAGGTATTTGACATTGTAAGTAAGGTTCATAAAAAGGTGTTTTTTTTTAGGGCTGATTGTTGAGAGAAATTGCATTATACCTAGTGGGAACCTTTCATAACACATGTAGCATTGTTGGCAGAGAGCCAATCTCTTTAAAGGGAACATCACTTTATAGCCCGGTCACATATCAACGGATTGCGCACACGGATGTCAAACGGAGAGCTAAATTTTTCATCCGTTGTATACGTTTCTTGTCCGTTCCTTGTCCGGTGATGTACGTTGTTCTATGTTTTGTACGTGAAGCAATGGAGACGACTTTCATCACCGGATAATTTAATTTCGCAAATTGTCTATTCGTTGGGCATACGTTTCCGATATCCGTTGATATCTGACCGGGCCATTAAAGGGAACCAACACTCAAAGATAATATTCTTATAAATGAAATTTTATAGTCTAGAAAATTTAGATGCAAGACAAATTATATAATGAAAACCCATCACAATATTATAGTAATTTTTCATGGGTCTGTATAATTGGCACACTCGCAAACGTTTGGCGCTTACGGAACCAAAGGTCCTAAGTTTGTGTGATTAATAGCATTGTTTATGAATTACACCCCTTTGCAAAGTGTTGGGCATCTATTCAATATCAAAAAACTTAGGCTTTCGCTTATTAAAAATCGTTTTTACTAAGTGGGCGTAACAGAAGAAAACTAAGAAAATAGAGCCGATTAAAGCTACGATTAGGCCTATATTTGACTCGTTTCAGTTTGACTGAGGCCAGTTTTACTGTATTATTGCAAGAGAAATTCTGATTTTACTAACCCTGCATCTATAGAGAGACTTCCAGTTCTAATGAAGATTATTGTTGCTAATTGATGTTTACCTCCGACAACGAAGTTGGAGGATGTTATGTTTTCGATCCCGTTTGTTTGTTCGTCACCAGTCTCCTCCGCACAATTTCACAGATATCTCTACCAATTTTTCGTAGAAGCTTTGTGTTTATCTAGAATAGAACCCATTACATTTTCAAGGTCAAAAGTCAAAGGTTAAGGTCACGCAAACATAAAAATTTGAGTGTTGGCGTAGGAATGCACTCCCTGAGTGCACTGCATCTAGTTTTGTATAGATGGTTGATTCTGTTTGTATTATAGGTTATAATAGGTTATGTATTGCGATGTACCTAAGATGAGTGGTATTCACTATTTAATTGGAATGTGTTTCTGTATTTATAGTTCTCATTTTAATCTTGGGTTCGATTTATCCTTTATAAGGACAGCTATGTAACCGTGAAATGAATTGGCATTTAATCATTCTGATTTTGTACAACCTACATTCTCCACATAACCCAGTCGCAGTAATTTCAGGCGTGCACCAGTCTTGAACAATTAAGCCTCAAGTTTTTGCTGTATTTATACACTTCTGTTTTCTGGAATGGTTACTAAATCATACTAAAAATACTTTTCCTTATAAAATATTGTACATGTAATTCTTATGCTATATAGTTAGTATAAAATGTGTTTTAAACATTTTGTTTTCTTGTCTTAGATATGCTTGTACCATGACTATCATGCTATGTAATGTAACATGAATGTTTTGTAAATACCATTATGTTTAAAACTTTTTAAAATCACCTTTCAGGCACGTTTTATTGGTGTACAAAAAAGGAAAGAAAACAGTGCTTAACTCAAAACGTGTTTTATTGGAATAAAAAACTAGACATTTAAATGACAGTATATGGCATAAGATGAGTATTATTCAAATGTAAGCCTCAAAACTTAAATGTATTAATTTCATAATTTTAACTGGATAAAACAAAAGGACATCTAATGGAATAGAATATGATTTTGTTTGTATATGTTCCAAACCTTGTGTACAAAGTGTAAATAATGATTAAGGGTACAATTAGTTATGAGATACAGTACATTCATTAAATTGGGTGTTTTAAAATTTGTTTTTACACATATTGTTGAAATCAACTCCTTTCCATATTATTGTAACAATACTTGTATAATCACATGTTATATACAGTGGAACCTCCTTAAAAGAGCTCAGATATGACGGAACTCTTTTATAAATAGGTAATTTTGCTGGTCCCAGGTTGCCATATTTTAATTTATTTTTTTTGTTATATCTGAAGATAACAAGATACCTGTATAAAACAAGTTACAGTGGAACCTCGTTATAAAGAGCTCTAATTTAAAAAAAGCTCTATTACATGTATCACTAGGCAATTTTGCCGGTCCCAGGTGATCATTATCTTTTTGTCTTATACCCTTATATAACAAGGTAATGTTCATGGACTTGTTTCATGGAAGTGTCTTGGCTATGTACCTTTTCAGGCACGGCGGAGCTAGGGTGCAATCATCTCTGCGTTTCGCACAAAGCATCGATAGCCATAGGAAATTCAAAAGCTTTAGGGTCTGAACGCGCCGGCACCCTAGCTCTGTGCCCGACGACGTACATAGCTAACAGGGGCGGATCTAGCTTTTTGCTAAGGGGGGGGGGGGGGGGTTTAGCCCAATGACGATGCGGATACTGTGTGGGTCTGGACACATGATGGCGTTTTTCTATGCACATCACATTTTCACTTGGCAGCCCAAGATCTGCCACTGGCTAAGACCCTTTCGTGAAAAAGCCCCAGTGCCGGTATTCAATTCCATACTTGGGTCAAAATTTAGCTCAGATTGGATTAATTCATCAACTGAAAGCCTTACAAATACAATGATGTCATAATGTCTTCGAATATTACATTTAGATTTTGTTTTACTGAAGTAAAAGACACCGAAAAGTAGAGTTCTCAGCCTAGAAAATGCTAAGTAAATTTCGTACTTAATCTAAGTATTGAATTGAATACCAGCCCTAGGTTCCAATATCCTTACAGTTATAACTATGTTCCGAGTTTCCACTGTACAGTAGAAACTCTTTATAACAAGCTCTGTTAATATACTGTAGCGAGGTAATTTCCACAGGTCCAGGTTCTATATGTATTTTACTGTTTTCAAGCCCAGATACACCAAGGTTGCCCTTGGCTGGAATGCTCCCCAGGGAGTGGAAAACGTGCACTTTGTGTGCTAGATTGATTGCAGAATGTATCTGATGACCGGGGTAATAGTATAATTGTAAAGCGCTTAGAGATGATTTTCAATCGTGATTGGCGCTATATAAATTGAGGATATTCTTATTATTATGATATAACGGGGTAAATTCAATGGACCCAATGTGCTCGTTATAATGAGGTTTCGCTGTATTAGTTCTGATTTGTTGTCCAAGCAACTTCATATATTATATACATGTAAATGACATGAAAACAAACTTTAGTGTATGTGCATATGTGCCCCAGCCCCTTGTTTATTCATGTGACAGTTTGGACCTTGATTAAACCTTGTATATATAAGCAATTCATGTTTTTTTAATGTTATTTTATCTTGGTTTGTTGTAATGGGCATTTAGGCATTGTGTGTGATATGGGGTGTATGTATTTGTGTATGTGTCTTTGTCTGGTGTTTGTCGGGGTGTTTGTGTGATTTACTTATGTGTGCATGTGTTTGTATGTATGTGTGTATATGTTCATTTGATGAAAATGTGTCAGTGCGACTAGCTAATGACAAATGAGTGGCAAGGAAATGCTATACAGTACACACTGGGGAGACATGAATCCCACTTGATATTTGCCTGGCCCCAAATTCATGAAAGCCTGCTAGCTTAGTTCCTTGCTTAGTCTATTTTTTGGATGGTGTGGCTACGAATTAATAACAAGATATTTTAGTTGCTTATTAGGGTTAACTTAGTGGGTACCTAAAGCTTACCCAGTTGACCCTAGTTGGGGACTAGGGAAACTGTTGCTCAATAAACTGCGTATTTAAAATACACTTGGCAATGAACTAAGCTAGCGGGGTTTCATGAATATGGGGCCTGGTGGTTGTCTGTATTTGTATGTGTGTAAGTGTTTGAATATGCATGTGTGTGCATATGCATGCATGTTTGTGTGTATGTGTGAGTGTGTCTGTGTTGGGGGAGGGGGGGGGGGGGGGGGCTGCTGTATAGCCCGAATATTGACCAACTATACTGTTAATAATATAAGAAATGTATGGTTTGTATATGATTTTATCTTGTTTTGTTGCCATAAGCATTGTGTGTGTGTGTTGGGGAGTATGTATTTGTATAATGTTTGTATGTATGTGTAGTTCTTTTTTTTAGGCGGGGGGTGGTAAGGGGCCGATGTCTCTCGCCCGAATATTGACCAACTTCCGGTATAATAATAATAGTCTAGAATAAAACAATGTACATTTATTATATCAGCACCCCAATATTATAAGTTCCGTCATTATTATTTTCACTTTACGTTCAAGAAAATACTGTGTTTAATTTTCATCGTTTCCGTGGCAACATAGACAACCCCAAATTGCCCAAATGATGTTCTTTGTTCCGAGTTTTGACGTACTTTAGCCACCCTCGTCGGAACTTGCGTTTTCGCAGGATTCCGATCCGATCTAGTATTGGTGTTGTCAAAAAGGGAAGTCCCCTATTATTGAGGGCGTGGCTTCAAGTCTATACAATGGCAAATGTACTACTGTATAGTATGAGTCATAATTCTTCTAAAAGTTCTAGCTATAAATATGACAATAATCTTGAGCTGTCTAATTACCCATACTTGTTTTGTTTTATTATTACTATAGGGTGATACTTTACCCAGGGAAGTGGGAGTTTGTTTCCGTGTACTTGCATGCCCATATCTCCTTGCTTTGTATCTCGCATATATATATATATTTATATGTTTTTAGCCGTAATATAATTATGATAATTGGCCCATTTATGTTCAAGCGGGTTTTCCCCTGCAAATTATGATCATATTTTAACTTTGAGATCAATTGTATCTCACAGTGAACGCAATTTTCACGCTTAGTTAGGTTTCATAATATTTTGCTTCCATGGCTATAATGCATTGTATCTAGGCAAAACGAAAAGCGGAAGTGCTGCATAAAAAATTACAAACTCGGATATTTCCGTCAGTGTTAGTCAGTGGGACATTTCCTTGCATACCACTACTGTGTAGATCGAACTACATATATATCGCTCTTTCATCGCACTAATACATAGAGTTATTTTAGTATATAACTCTATGCACTAATATTATATCAGAACAACTGTTTGTATGCAGTCTACCATCAAGCAGGCAAGAAATCACGTGGCTTTTTTGTTACATTAGTTCATTAGTTCATAGTAACATACCAAATCGAAAATCGAGAAGCTGCGGTTTATTCGCCAAAATAATGTCATGAGCAGCTTTCCTTCGCGCCCGTCGCAAGCGTTTTACCCGCGGGGTCCGCCGACTGGGATTACCAGTACTGACTGCACCAGCACGACGGGGGATTCGAACCTCGGGCCTCCTGGATCTTTGCAGTCGACCGTCGGTACTGGTTCGAGACGTAGTAGATCTAGGACATCAGGGTCATCAACATCAGGAGCAGCTGCAGGAGCAGCAGATATGGCACCCACGGATGGTAGACCACCCCTAACCCTCGGGCAGCTCAACCCTGAGCAAAAGGAACTCGTTTACAGAGAGGTATGAAGTTTGAAACTATATATATTTAGTCAAACCTGTTTAATTAGTGGCCACATGCCTAATATATAACAACCTGCCTATAATGGTCATCAAAAGTGACCTCTGCGGAGGAAACAATACTATGGAACCTGTCTACAGTGGCCACTTTTCTTGTTCCACCGGGGTTCCATATATTAATTAAACAGGTGGTCACTATAATGCCACAACCTATACATACTTATTACACATGTTGTTATTACACTTAGGCCTATATATTTATGTTGACTTCAGAAATGTAATACATACGTATGTAGTATTACATGTAGTATTACACTGTGTTACTTTGTGTGTAGGTTACATTGCAGTTTATAATGCATGGAACAATACTCATTATCGATTGTAATGCACTATAATTTATAAAGTCTATTGTACATATTTCCTATTTCGCTTTTAGTTTAGGTTACAACCATTATGCTACAGCCTACACGTACGATCGTGTATTATGCTATATACTACTATATCATTGTACTTAGGCCTACTACAAACTTTGTACAAAGATATCTTAGATTATTCTGTTATATTATAATAACGATGAAGTGCAATGTACTGATATATCATCACAAAGAGAAAGACTGAGAGAGAGGAAAAGAAAGAAAATAGAATGGGCGTAAAACAGTGTACACTATAGTTCACTGAACAATCATACTGCAGCATAAACTTAAAGGGGTAGTACAGTTTTGGTAAGGCTGAACTTTAGTAACTAAAACCTGCACAGTAACATTACAAACTAATATTTATAACCCCAACATGCTCGAAAGGTATACAAAAATACAAAAGACTAAGTAAAAAGCCTGTTATCATTAAAAAAGCGCCATTAAAACACAAGAGGGCGCTCTCTAATAAGGCATTGGTTTTAACCATTTTTCATACAAAATTATGCATGTGATGTTTTGTTGAAATAATGATTAAATAGAGAGATCATCAACAACTATTTAAAAACCGCTTTTGAAAATTTTTGAAAAAGTGTAAGCATTTTTTTTTATTTTTTCAAAAAATCATCGTATTTATTTTGGGACCAAATTACGATCGGATATATTTATTAATATTTCAGCCATTTCTGAACCAATTTTGACCAAATAAAGTTTATTCTGCCATTAGAATTGCATGTTCTTTCAAATTCGACACTCGGTTTTTCATTACCTCACGAAAAAATTGTGTTGTGCAGAACCCTCTCTACCAAAACTGAACTACCCCTTTAAAACAAATCATGTTTGCATGGACCGCGTGGTTAACCCTCTATAATGAAGAGATCTTTTACAAACACTGATTATGTTCAAAGTTCAGTTCTATTTGGACTACATGAAGATCGAGATACATTTTGTTTTCATTCGATTTTAATAATTATACAGCACGTATATATATATGCAGGTAACATAACTAACGTGATATATTCCTCACTGATCTGCGAGATATAATATACACTGTACAATTATTGTACTGGGACAGCATATAATCTAAAATCTTACTAGACATTTTCAAGCTCTGATAATTTTCCCCGAAACGTGCGTTTGTATTAGCTACCGGGCTATTATCATGATGACAACTGATTTTTAACCCTGAAATTTACAGTAACTGCATTTTATTCTCTGGAAAAAAAAATACAAATCACTACTTGTAAACCATTGCTACCCGGTGTGTCCTGTATTGAAGGGATCGAATAACATTGTCAACATCCACAAAATGTTCTTCGAACTCTAGCAGTTCTCACATACTTCATTGTATTCGTATTATACAATAGAAACATGAAACGAGTTTTGGTGCTCCAAAATTTATCTTCCGTTATATGTATGACTGGAGTGTTCAGATGTACAGTATAATTATCTACTTTATAATTATAACTATATGCACAAAGTCATTGCAATGAGGTAGCAAATATATCTTTGCATTTTTGCTCAATACTCGGTCATATATTTGATATTAATTTACCATAACATTTTCACTCACTCAGCGGACATATCAAATCACACACAAAACAAAAATTTCAGCCAATTTTTGCACATTTTAGCAAAGAATATATAACTAGATCCCTCTAACTGTATACATTGAAACATATAGAAGGGAATGGGTTAAAGGGATAGTACAG
>JBAMJV010000524.1:0-77500 GCA_037951105.1 Echinarachnius parma | reverse complement strand
TTGTTTATACCAAGTAACACAAATGTTAATGAATTTCAGATTTCATTACCTATACTGCCCATTGATTCTGTCTACAATCAAAAAGCGTTCCGATACGCTTTTTATTCAGTCATACTCATAAATAACTCCATAGGTAAGGGAGTCATTTGAAAACAAACCTAAACCCATTGATATCTTATGTTACCATACACCAAACAACAAGGGCATGTAATGTGTTTTGGTTGAATTTGACAAAGTTAATGGATCACTTTTGTTCCTTGCCAGATGTTGTTATTCCTTGTAGAGTAAGTCAGGTTCCCATATGTTGTTGTTGTTGTTGTTGTTGTTGTTGTTGTTGTTGTTGTTGTTTGGTGACAATCAGTCAAATGTGACTATTGTTGCCAATTGCTTTCTATTAATTCATTATTCATAGGCAATGGGTTAATAGTTAGTAATTGATAATGGAACAATTTAATGGGTTGGTAATTTAGGTTGGGTAATTTCTATTGCATTTTCAGCTATATATATATGGTTAGTGAGTGAGTGAGTGAGTGAGTTAGTTAGTTATTTAGTTATTTAATTAGTTAGTCAGTTAGTTAGTTATTTAATTAGTTAGTCAGTTAGTTAGTTAGTTAGTTAGTGAGTTAGTTAATTACACAACATGTTAATAGTTATAATACAAAACCGATGAAAATTTCGTACTAATAAACATTATTTTTCTTTTGTTCCTACTCTTTTTTCGTTTTCATTCTTTTCAGTTACTGATCCGGATTCTACACGCGAAGGAGAAGAAGACTCGGACTTATCCAGTACTTATGAACTGACCACGCACGGATACTAACAGTGATAATAAACAGTTATATCATTGAAAGGGATCTAGTAACTTTGTTGGCATGTGCAGAAAGTGTTGAATGGTTGGTATAATGCATAGTTTTGTGATCTGATATGTCCTGATATGAGTATTGTGTGACAATTTCACGTTAAATGGATGTTATATGGCCGAGTAATGAGCGAAATGCAAGTGATACTTGCTAACTCATTGCACTGACTTTGTACACAGTTATAACTTTCCAGTGGATAATTAACAATTCGAACACTTCAATCATAAATATCTTTTTAACGAATGGAAACTCGAAAAACCGAAACTTGTTCCATGCTTCTATTGGCAATACGAATGCAACAAGGTATGAGAGAGCCACTAGAATACTAATTAAGTTTTGTGAATTTAGTTAATGTTATTAAATCCCTTTAAGCCCAAATAATTAGATGATTTTTTCAAAAAAATAAAAAAATGCTTGCACTTTTTCAAAAAATTTCAAAAGCATTTTTTAAATAGTTGTTGATGATCTCTCTATTTAATCATTATTTAAATAAAACGTCACATGCATAATTTTGTATGAAAAATGGTTAAAACCAATGCCTTTTTAGAAAGCGCCCTCTTGTGTTTTTATGGCTTTTAAAAAAATGATAACGGGCTTTTTACTTAGTCGTTTGTAGTTTTGTATACCTTTCGAGCATGGTGGAGTTATAACTATTAGTTTATAATGTTACTGTCCAGGTTTGGTTACTAAAGTTCAGCCTTACCAAAACTGTACTACCCCTTTAAGCGGGTTTATTGTTGAGTTTAATTAGTATTACGGGTAGGCTTTCATATAAGGAAACCTTCCTTTCTGTCTATCCCAAACACTCTCTCATATATTCTGCAATTTTATAACTAACTATTTTGTTTTATCTCATTATGTATTTGTATGTTTTTAAATGTATATTTGAAGTAGTAGTAGTATTATTATTTTCATTATTATACATTGTTATTATCATTGTTGTTAAAGTGATTGAATTGATGTTGCATAATGTTATTGTGCGCGCCTTTTGCATTGTTCCTAATAATTCATGAATGGTAGATACATTGTATTTCTGTACATAAAGTAATGTGTCTCTTTCTAAAAATCTAACATTGTGTAACAAGTAGCAGTATTTAGGAAACAAGTTTAAGAACATCTCGAAGAGTATCAGGGATCTGGTAACTTTGTTGACATGTGCAAAAAGTGATGAGTGGTTGATACAATGTATATCTGATATGTCCACTGGTTGTTGTTTGAGATTTTTAAGTTTTATGGCCGAGTAATGAGCGAAAATGCAAAGTGATATTCACTACTCTCATTGCACTAACTTCGTACACGGTTTTCGCGGTCCAGTGGATAATTTAACATCTTAACACTTCAATCGTAAATATCTTTTTAACGAAAGGGAAATTTGAAGAAAAAAATGAAACCTGTCCCATGCTTTTATTGTTAATACGAATACAACAAGGTATGAGGGAACCGCTATAATTCCAATTGAATGTTGAGGATTTGGACAATGTTACAGAGTCTTTGAAAAAGAATAGCGAGATTCACATTTTCCTTCATTGTCTCGCGCGTAATTTGTCTTGCAGCTGCCAGCCCTTTGTTCATGATGTTAATGATCACATGTTTGTTAATTATCATTATATGTATGCATTTTTTGGGGGAATTTACTAATGATTAAATACAATTTACATTTTGTAGGATACGGAAATAAATTGAAATTGATTTTTGTACACACCACATTTATTTTGATTACGGTAAGCACAATCAAAGTGATTCAATCAGACTTCTGTAATTTGTAATATTAAAGGTACACTTGAGTATTGGTACTTCCCGAAATGCCCCATGACACTAAATTGGTTGGTTTTAATTCCATTTGAAAGTTCATTGAATAAAACATGTGAAATGAAAATCATTCCCTTTCAAATGCTCTCATAGCTGTAAAATTTGCTTTCAAAATATTTTATTTATATATCTTCTAGCCAAGCGATATCTTGACTTTAAATAATAATACATACAATGCATATACACTTCTTTCAAAACAATTCAAAAGAGGTTTTTATTTTAACAAAACATCACATGCACAAATTTTTATGTAAAATGGTTGAAACCAATGATTTTTCAGAAAGCGCCCTCTTGAGTTGTAACAGCTATTTTTGAATGATAACCGGGTTTTTACTTAGTCGTTTGTAATTTTATATACATTTCGACCATGATGGAGTTATAACTATTAGGTTGTACTGTAATGGTGCAGGTTTTGGTTAATAAAATTTAGTTTGACCAAAACTCAACTATCCCTTTAATTACGTCCCTGAACATACATTTTAAATAAATATCTTTGTTAATTTCGCTGCCAGTGAAATAAATACACCAAAGTATAATATCTTCTACGATTCTGTTGATGTGTTTTGATAATAATAATAATATTTTCGATTTATATGATACAATATCACCTTTAAAGTCATACCTGTAAAGTGTCCAAATCCACGAAAATTACTTGGAGCTTCCTCGTTTCTCTTCTACCGTGTTGTTTAGCTTATGGTAAAAGAAGAATAAAATAGGGTTTGATTTTTTCAAATGTCCCTTTAGTATGAAGATAATTATCATTTAAATCTTTTATTTCAATCACGTTGATTAACGCGTTTGATAAAAAGTACAATTGTCCTAGCAGAGAACGTCCGCATGCAGCATGCGTGAGAACATTCCGGAGATTGAACTTTGAGCCGAGCGAGTGCAAATTCCATGAATTCTGTACTACGTGTGTAAACATACACGGGTGCGAATATCTCAAACGGATCATTCATTACTGCGACAAATGTATGGCAGACCATCAGTATTCGGTGATAAAATATGAACTCAATATTCGTTTTTTTCACTAGGTAAACAGTGTTCGTTTTCTTTCAAACTTTCACAAATCTTTCAATTGTATTTTACAATGATATTGATATAGGATTGAAGTCTCAAATGTCATTTTGTGCAATATCTGACACTTTACAGGTATGACTTTAAGTGCTTTACACTATTATTACCCCGGTCATAGGATACAATGCAAACCAGCACACATGGTGTGCACCATCTGCACTCCCTGGGGAGCATTCCTTCCAAGCGGCAAATCTTGTTAAATCTTGTGGCAAACCCAATTCGGAGCAGCGAAAGAGAAGGAGGGAGGGATAATGAATTACAAAGATAATTTTCAAAGGGGTTTGCGTAAAATTGAGAGTATTGATGATGGAACAACACACATAAAAGACATAAAAGGTCTAGCGCCACCTTGCGCTCAAACGGGGTTCTTATTTACGAAACAATTGCGAAAGAGATTTCATTGAGATTCATATTTGTTTTTACATGCATAGGATTAGCCTTTAAGGTCATTCTTCCTATGTTGATTCTGCACTTTTACTTATGACACTGCATGTTTCAAATTTTACTTGTAACGTGTACAAAAAAATGTTGTTCTATATTTCAAACTTCTTAGCACTTTTAGCAGATAGTGGAAATAATAATAATAAATAATTGTGTTTTAATTAATTTGAATAATTTATGGTACCTCATTGCGATGTCGTATTACATTTTCAACAGCCTTTAAATCGCTAAAATTAACGGAAATCCTTAAATTGGCCTCGCATTGTAAAACTGTTAATATAAAAATTAAAAATAATAATAATAGCTTGCATTTATATAGGGTTTCTAAGCGCAAGTATGATTACCCATGGTCATTAGGTACAGTTCAAACCCACACGATAATATTGCGTACTTTCTCAACTCCCCGGGGAGCATACTAGCCATAGTATGCTGCCAATGGCGCGAAGGCTAATTGACACCCGACCGTGGTACCCATTTATACACCTGGGTATAGAGCAGCTTAATTGTCTTGCTGAAGGACGAGCGGAGTGGGCTGTGTTCGAACTCGGGATCTCACGATCGGATAGCGCGCGCTCTGCCAATCTTGCCACACCACGTCCACAATATAGCTCTGTTACGTCATCAAAATTGAAAATCTTACGAAATACATTGTAGAATAGTATTTTGACATTTTATGAATCAATAAACTGCTAATAAGTTATGACCTCTACACAAGCCACTACATTTTGGCTGCTAAGAAGGATACCTGTATGTAAAAAGAGAACTTAATTTCAAGGTTTTACACTCGTTTTTGTATAATTACGCTCACACAATCGTACCGGCTTACAGTTAAACTCTCAGAGGATTAAATTGTAGGCCTATATTCCTCATTTTCATTTAGAAGCGGTAAACAAAACAAAACACATTCGCGCTTGACACGAAAAAACAAACAAATCGATTAGCGTCGTAATATGGTATTGGTATATAATGTTCGCATAATAAAAATAACATTGTTTCCCCTTCAAGATATTTTGTATTACGATTCTATTTTCCAAACCAATTGCTCCCCGTAGATACAATTATCATCCCTTTGGGGGTACTTGCAAAATGTTAACATGGTTACTGTTGGGGAGAGATGGGCATGGGGGGGGGGGGGGGGGGCGGTGGTCGTCTCTCTACTGAAATATTTATAATGTCCTGTTTTCGTCCAACAAACAAACAAAACAAAGCAGCTCGAATACTTGTGTGTATGATATGCTGATTATTCCCCAAATAACTATGAAGAATTGTCTGTTTTGTCAGTTTCAGGGTTCGCCACAGTCAAACGGTCATGGTGCGCCAGGGAGTGCAATTTGATAATGTGACAACACATAATCGGACAAACAACATCTCCTATTTTAAGGGGGAAAACATGACATTTGGGACAACATTTAGCTCACTTACGGACAAAGTAAGCTCACTTACGGACAAAATTTGCTAAATTTAGGACTTAATCTGCTTATCTTCGGCTAAATCTAATTGAACCGAATTGAATTGAAATTATGCTTCCGCTGGTCAAAAATAATATTCAACCATACAATAATACTGAAAATGGATACAACTAATCTGCTAAATTTCGCGCCAAATCAGCTATTTTTCAAAGACAAAAATTATGTTATTGTGTGTGTGTGTGTGTGTGTGTGTGTATGTGTGTGTGTTTGAATGTGTGTGCATCTATACGTGTGCTTGCAATTGTGTTTTGTTTTAAGTGCGTGAGTGTGTGTGTGTATATATACGTGTGCTTGTGATTGTGTGTTTGTTTTAAGTGCGCGTGTGTGTGTGTTGGGGGGGGGGGGGGGGGGGGTGCAGCCCCCAGCCCCCGATTCATACGCCTTCAATATTGTTCTACAGTCCAGCATTGTGTTTTGAAGAGTATTGCCACAATTACCTATGTGAGGTGAACAATATAATTATTCCGCCCTGAGCAAAATTTCGCGTCTCTCATAGAAGTGTAGGGAAAATGCATTAAACAGTTGCCATGGTAACTGTTATCATCGCCTTGCGTCACTTTCCCCCCAGTTGAGCACAGCTCGATAACTATGAATCAATATTATTGTTAGTTTCTGACAAAAAAAATTGCCTGAAAATAACAATAACAAAGGTTTTTGATCAAGATAGTAATAATTATGGCGAGTTACTTCTTTTCACCATGAAGAGAGGATACGTAGATTGTAGATCAGCAATTGTGTCAGTTTAAAGCCAGAAGGTCTTAAATACAATCAAATTTGTGAAGAGTGGAACGGCCTTCTGACAATGAAACGACGATGATATACTGATTGGATGAACATCATTACAAGGTTGAAGTTGCTTACCGACTTATACACATACTGTATTTATACATAGCAGTCTCGTAGTACTAGTATGAAGTTGCTTATCGACTTATACACATACTCTATACATGTACCTGAATGATAGAAAAATAGTTTATTAATTGGCTATACAAAACAATAAATATAACTAAAGATATGAATATCCATTGAAATAGAATTTTTAAATTGTTTGTATTGCCTAAAATTGTAAAAATCCACAAAACTTACCTGGAATGATAGCGGTTATCGCATGCCTCATTGTAATTTGAATGTGAATTTATTTCCATTTTTCCAAATTATACTTTTTTGAACAAGTAAATAATTATACAAACTATACAAACAAACGATATATTCATAGATAAAATACACTATGAAATACACGGAAGACTTATATATAATAAATATTACATAATCAATTCATAATTCTGTAACATAACGTGAAATATGGGGAAACCAAAAAGAAATGAAGCTTGTAAAATATTTGGTTCCCGGGGGTAGGTGTGTCTTATCAAAATTAAAAAGAAAAACAAATCTAATACTAAAAGTGTAGATAAAAAATGTTGATATAAATCAAAAGACATAAAAAGAAAAACTCGGTCATATGAAATTCATTTACCATTGAACTTTCACACATTACTTAGTGGACATCTTAGATCACAAACATACACATTTTAGCAACCATTCATCAGATATTGCGCATGTCAAACAAGTTACTAGATCCCTTTAACTAGAATTCCCCCCGTTGCCCCATACACTGAAATATTCATCTACCATCTTGAATAATCCATAGCCCAATCATGAACTATACATGTACATGTTTGTTAAGTTGGGACTCCAAGATCCACTTTTTCAACTGATAGTCAATTTCAGGGGCGGATCTAGCTTTTTACTAAGGGGGGTTTGACCCAATGACGATGCGGAGCATCGTCCACGAGCCGCGAAGCGGCGATTTTTTTTCTTTCTATTTTGAACCCCCGTAAGTGATGTTTTCCACATCACATTTTCACTTGGCAGCCCAAGGGGGGGGGGGGGGGGTTTAAACCCCCTAACCCCCCCCCCCCCCCCCCCGTAGATCCGCCACTGAATTTAATCCTTGGTTAAAACGCGTTATCTTACGACGTTTTTACTATTCCGTGGACTTAGTTTATCCCGCGGACTATTTTCGGAATAACCAAACGGGTTTAAAATGTAATCCATGGACAAAAAATATCCTAGGCCTGAGTAGGAAACTGACCATGTTATTCATTTGCAGGAAAGAATCCAAAGACATCACTCCGTCCCTCGGATAAATGGAGCCAATGGAGGTCCCATCTATTTATTTTTCATGCACGCAAACAAAAAAATAGTGTAGTACTTCTCGAAAAGAGAAATAATAATAAGAAGAAACAATAATGAGTTTCAGCAGACAGCACATTATAGTCAGAGCATGAGGAATGGGACTTATCTAGCTTAAAGGGATGCCTGTAAAGTGTCTAACTCAACGAAAATTACTTGGAGCTTCCTCGTTTCTCTTCTACCGTGTTGTTTAGCTTATGGTAAGAGACGAATAAAATAGGGTTAGATTTTTTCAAATGCCCCTTTAGTATGACGATATCTATCATTCAGCTCAAGAGCGTTATTGAACGGTCATAAACCTCATTAAACGTCATACAGTAATTCGTTGTAAAAGCTGACGCATATTTTCGCTTTTTTAACCAGGAAAGCAGTGTTCCTTTTCAATGAAACTTTCACACATCATTCGGACATATCTTACAATGATCTTGGTACAGGATTGAAGTCTCAAATGTCATTTTGGGCAATATCTGACACTTTACAGGTGCACCTTTAAAATCAAAATATCATCGAATATGCTTGTAAGTCAGCAGGCATGATCCGTGCTTTTTGTGTATATTTTCAAAACCAAGATTATAATCTACACTTGCTTAAGTAGACGCTAATTTTCTCCCATTATGCGAGTCACGTTGCACAGTTTGTGTTAATATAGATGCCATTTAACCTATTCCATTTTAGACTGTGTGATTCCAATAGGTTTAATACATGGTATAATATCATGGTTCCCGTTGCTATGGGTTAATTTTCCAATAGGCATCTTCCTGTTGAGAAAAAGGGATAGCTTCCGAACGTATTATAATGCGAATTTTGTAAAGAAAAATGGATTAGCTTTTTGGGACTTTTCAAAGTAAAACTTTATTTATAGAAAGAAAGAAAAAAAAAATCGTATTTCCTTAAAATACGATAATGGTAATACATCAAACGGATGAGAAGACGGAGAAGATTCAAGAAGAGGAAGAAGAAGAAGAAGAGGAGGAGGAGGGTCCCAGATTAAAAACAAAACAAAAACATTGTGAATAACAACTTTTTTGCCGCGGGATATATACTGTCAAACTCATTCTAACATACATCGATTTACATCTTTTTGTTTATACAGATGAATCACTATGATAATATCCAACGCGAAAACATTCCATGGATCTATTGTGATTTGTTTTCTTGCATTATTAATCAAATTAATCTTGTGAATACAGGCTATTTCACAAGCTCGATCATATGATTTAAAGATAATGATCATATAATAAAATTAATCACAATTTCATGTTGTTTCTAGATGTAAAATAACAGATAATCAACTTGTTTACAGATTGATAAAATCCCCTGTTTTATGTTGTTTCTCCTCGTAAAAGAACGGCACATTTAGATTGCATCTCATCATTGCTGACAAATATCAAGTTTGATTTTTAAAAATTGGAATATCATGTTCTCAATGCAAAAGGACACCGTGCAATTTACAATACAATGTTTGTTTGTTGTTGTTGTTTAAAAAAAACTTGTTTCGAGATTAGAGCCTGATTTCTGAAATTGCACATTATTGGGAGATTGGGACGCCAAAACAAACATGACTATGTGTTCCTTCTTCAAGGCTTTTAATGTAAAATGACAGTAAACTAGTAAGAATACCGATCATATCTTCTTCCTATATAAGATGAATGGTTATAATGTATTCCACGAAAGCCTTCAAAAAGGGGGAAATCATCCTCCTTCTCCGATGGTTCAGTTGTAAAAAATACTTCCTTTTTTCTTACTTACAGTGACGATTTCCCTTTATGTAAAATAACATATATATAAAAATAGTAATAATACCGATTATATATTCTCGCTAAAATATGAATGGCCTGTATATAATGCATCCCTGTATATAAATAATGTATCCCTTCTAAGAAACATGGAAAATAACAACAGTCACCTCGCTGGTTCAGTTGTATAAATCGGACTTAATATCCTGCTTTACGCATTTATAAGATGCATGTATGTCACTTGGGACTTCGCCACCTTAGGCAATAAGTAACGACCTTTAACTAAACATATACAACTGCAGGAGACCCATTAAATCCGTTTGTGCAGAACGAATAACAGCGTGTTCACACACAAACATTTTCATCCCTTAATCATGACTAAAGAATCATGACTAATGATACGACGTATCGTTAGTCATGATTAAACCAAACTAACTCTTACGTTCACACACAAAGCCAATATTCCACAACAGCTGGCTTCCAGGTGCACCGAACATCGTATAAGTGCGCAGTTTGCTACTGCGCAGTGTGTTGTCCTGTTCGCGTGAACGCTCACGTTAAGCCACGCCCAGTTAGTTACGAGTCGTATAGCTAATCATGATTAAAGCGAGCGACCGTCGTTCACACACGAACAGAGCGTGATTCTATAGTCAGCTCTCGTACGAAACGATGATACAACCCGTGTTTTGTTAGTCATGACTAACGATACGTCATTTCGTTAATCAGCGTTCAGACACACGAATTTCATCGTATAGCTAATCAGCAGCCGATTCTATAGTCAGCTGCTGATTCTTTAGTCATGATTAAGGGATGAAATTTGTGTGTGTGAACACGGGGTAAGAGTTGTTTATCCCAATACCCATCTTACCGTATATGTCCTTCCTCGTCATCATCGTCATCCTTAAGGGGACATATCAGTTGTAGTTTAAGAGCATTTCTAAGTTATAGATGTAATTATGGTGTGATGATATGTAGTATGTAACGATTTTCGCGAGGTATATATCACAACTTATCATCGAATATAACTATCAAACAAATATATCAATGAGTATAAACATGATATTGCGTAAGCCTATCATGTCATTTTAATGATTAATTTGCCAATCTAATGTTTCTTATAAGTTACAAATATAAGTATCATATTATTATGATTTTGAATGTACACTACATGTAACTGACAGGAGATCAGAAACGAATGCATAACTATACTATTATTATCCTATACAAAGCCCACTAGTCATTTGTGTAATTGCTTTTCTTAGTATGGTTTTATTTTTGTGAAGGCTTGTCGTCTCTGTTAATCGTACTTGGATATGACAGAAAAACTGAACTGATACTAAATTGTATCGGGAATCGCGGGAATCGGGGTTAACTGGGACTACCCCGGGGGTGTTTCACAAAGATTCCAAGTTGAACTTAAAGGGTACCACCACCCCAAAATAATATTCTGATTAAAGAAAGGTAACATCTTTAGTATTCCATTCCATCAACAAGTTCACAAAAATATGTTTCCAGAAAGAAAAAAAAATAATTGGAAACGCATCACCATTCTAGAGCATGCGTTCATGCGGTCTGAATTACGCAGACTGCTATGTGTGCGGTGAATTGCAACGTGTGCAGAGCGAACGAATCGCCCGGGAATCTATTGTTTACAAACGTGCGCGTGAATAGCATTGGCGCACTCGCAAATGGCTGGCCCATATGGAACCAGGAAATAGCAGTGGTTCCGTAAGTGGTGGAAATTAATTGCTTTGTTTATGAATTACACAACCCTTTGGAAAATGTTGGACCTAACAATTGTGGAAAGCCATTTGTAGCCTTGGAATAAAACATAGTCCAACAACAACAAAATCAATTATTTCAAGGCTCCTTGATCATGTTGATAATTACAAATTCTATCACATTTGATTCCTTTTCAAAAGAACTCTTAAAACAAGTATACAAAGCCGGAAGCTATAACGGCTCTCCATAAGTTTTAGGTCCAACTTAGAGTTAAAAGGGATAGTTGAGTTTTGGTACAAGAGAGTACATTTTTGGTCAAACTGAATTTTGGTAACCAACACCTGCACGATTATATTACAAACTAATATTTATAACTCCACCATGCCCGAAATGAATACAAAAAATACAAATGACTGAGTAAAAAGCCTGTTATCAGTAATTAAAAAAAAAGAGCCGTTAAAACTTAAGAGGGCGCTCTCCAAAAACTCATTGGTATCAACCATTTTAAATAAAATATTGTGCATGTGATATTTTGTTGAAATAGTGATTATAAAGAGAGATAATCAGCAACTATTTAAAAACCTCTTTTGTAAATGTTTTGAAAATAGGAAGCATTAAACAAAACAAATTTAAAGGCTGGTTCAAAATTATAGAATAATTGTGGGGTCCCACAATTATTACAAATGGTTATGTTTACGGATATTTCAGCCATTTCTGAACCGATTTTGATAAAATAAAGTTTATTTTGTCATTAAAATTGTATGCTCTTTCGAATTTGACACTCAGTTTTTCATTATCTCACCAACAAATAATTTTGTGTAGCGCCCTCTATACCAAAACTCACCTATCCCTTTAAGTTCAACTTTAATAGAATCTTTGCGAAACACTCCCCTGTAATTTTGTTCTCGAATGGTTCATTAAAGGGGTAGTACAGTTTTGGTAAGGCTGAGCATTAGTAACCAAAACCTGCACAATAACACTACAAACTCACTGTTATAACTCCGCCATGCTCGAAAGGTATAGAAAAATACAAACGACTAAGTAAAAATCCAATAAACTTGAACAAAATTACAAATTTGTTTAATGGAGGAGATATAGAGATGATTAGAGGTCCCTTTAGAAGAGACAGACTAAAAAAAAAGCTTTAATTGATGTTACGAAATGTTATTCTGATTGTGCTAGATGCATAATTAGATAACTTGACCAAAATACATGTAGAAGTTGGCCGCATAAGAGTAGGAAAACAAAAAATATTATTTAATGAAAATAATGCCCATCGGGCATAATATTTTGCCTCAGTTCCATAGGAAGTTTCAATACATTTTGGCGCTGAAGAATAGATACTTTCTTAGAAGGCGGCAAACGTTAAATACGTATGTGAATGAATCGAACTCATTTTTCTCAACAGGGGAGAGGGGGGGGGGGGGGGGGGGGGCTGGGCGATAATTTACGTGGGTGGGGCGTTGCCCCTTTACTTTGAAGTTACGTCATTTGCAGAATAGTGTGGAGGGAGGGCAAGATTACATAATGTGAAGGGAAAATTTTTTTTTTAGAGATCTTCTAATAATAATTACTCGTGGCGCATATGTTAGCGCACTCACAAATATGCCATCAAATTGGATACTTTCTTTTTGACAGACGTAACGTTCGCGAGGGGAGGGAATGGAAGGGAAGGGTGGAGAAGAGAAGAGAAGAGAGAGAGAGAGAAGAGAAGAGAAGAGAAGAGAAGAGAAGAGAAGAGAAGAGAAGAGAAGAGAAGAGAAGAGAAGAGAAGAGAAGAGAAGAGAAGAGAAGAGAAGAGAAGAGAAGAGAAGAGAAGAGAAGAGAAGAGAAGAGAAGAACTGGGTAGAGGAAGAGCATAACATGCATGCATGCGTTTAAAGCGAAAACATGTCATATCAGATATATATTTAGAGAATATAAGTCTATTTCATAGAAAATAACCTGAAAACATCTAAACTCCCTGATATATCAAATGTCAACATTTCCATATTCTTCCACGTTTCCCTTTCCCTCATCATATGGCAACCTTTCGTAATGTTTACATTAATGTATCACTTGAGAGCGTCGAGTTTTTAATTATCAAAATAACTTGCACGCCACGGTGTTTATTTATATAACTGCTGACACAGAGGGATGAGGAAGGGGGAAAGAGGGGGGAGTGAAAACAAAATAGAGGCGAGAGATAAGAGGCCTGGGAAGTATACATGCAAAGGGGGTTGGGGGAGGGGAGAAAAGTGGAGCGGGGAGATAGAGGCGAAGAAAGTGAGAAAATCTTACGAAAACACATTTTGATATTTGAATAAAAATCTTATCAGTATTTGATTAAACTTAGAAAAATTATGTTCATATTATTATATTATTATTCAAATGTAATTTGCTATTTTTATGTAAACAATAAGAAAGTAAAAAAAAGATTATTGAATTGTACAATAATGCTTGTTTTCTTTGCTGTTATGCTTGACGTTTTGTCCTATTTTAGGTTCAGCATTTATACGTTGTTGTATTTGTGTTATAGCTGATCCTAATTTACAAACAAATTACAAAAAATATTGACTCGTATACTTCTTATTTTCTTGCGTTTATCATCAATGTTTATGTGAATTTTATGGTGGCTTTTAGGGACGTTTCTGGTTCCTTTTTTAAAAATAAATCAATGTAATAACTTGAAGATAATTTGTATTACTTGCCCTGTCTTCGAGTATATCTTTAACATGTAGATAACCAATAAGCGTTGGCCCGTTTTTGTCGCCTAAAGCAAGATTGGCAAAATGAGATCTAACAGGGCAAATGATCATATAAAGATCAGAATGCAAGCAATTTAAGAACCTATAGTCTACTTCTCGAAAAAGAGTATTGGGCGTTAAACCGTTTGATGGTATATTACGCCTTGCATGCGCTTCACAACCAACTCAAAGTGACAAAATACTCAGTAAGTTAATTGTGTTCGCTAAACACTGAACTTGAAATCCCTAGAACTATTTAGCTAAAGACACACTGCAATTATGGCTATACATTTAATGACCTCCATGGCTTTTAAAGGTATAGTACAGTTGTGGTCAAACTGTATTTTAGTAAGCAAAACTTGCACCATATCATTACGAACTAATACTTAGATCTCCACCATGCTCGAAAGGTAGAAAACCTTACGAACGGCTGTGTTAGAAGTCTGTAATCATTCAAAAAAAGCAGCCATTAAAAAAACCGAGAGGGCACTCTCTAAAAACATACTGGTTTCAAACATTTCTTATAAAAAATTGTGAATGTGATGTTTTGTTCAAATAATGATTCAATAGAGAGACCATCAACAACTATTTAAACAACCCTTAGGTATATTTTCGAAAAAGAGTAGGCATTTTATAAACGTTTTTCTTAAATGATCGAGTAAATGTGGGTCCCACATTTATTCCAATTGGATATATTTATTGATATTTCAGCTGTTTCTGAGCCGATTTTGATCAAATAAATGGTTCATATGCTCTTCCAAATATTACGCTTATTTTTTTATTACCTCGCAAATTTATCATTTCTTGAACCGCCTTAAAAACCCAAACTGTACTATCCCTTTAAAGTGGCAAAGTCTTCGCGTCAGGTGGTGTTTTTCTCAGGGGGTGTCACTCTGCCAGAGTGACCGCGATTTTTGATCACCGGAACCACTACTTCTCTACGTTGCATTGTGGGCTACTTAGGAACTACATGAACCAATCACAGGGTAGTTCATACGCGTCGTCACCGGATCGAGGTCAATAAAACAAGTTCATATGCATACGTCACTATGGATCCCATTGTTCTTGTACGCGTGATAAAATCTAGGACAGTGCGCAGGAAAATAAGCGCGATAGTCTACGCACTTCATAGGATGATGATTGGTCAAGTCTTTCTAGGTCACTACGCGATGACGTAGAGAAGTAGTGCTCGGAAGCTTCAAAAATCGCGTCACTCCGCCATCTTGCCCATGTACAAAGTCTATTGGACACGTGACTTGCGCGCGATAAGTTGGCCTTCTAGTTATAAACGGGTTGGTTTGTTTATTCATAATTCTATGGTTTTTCTCTTCCAAATATCTCACATGATGGCGCCATGGCGCGCTCTGTAGTGCGCATAGTTATGCTAGAGTTCATAGAAGTAATATAAGAGTTACAGTGGCGCCGCGCTCACGAATCATTTTCAACACGAATATTATGCAATGTTATATGGCGTATTAAAAACGAGTCACTGATTGGCTTAACACAGTCACGTGATTTTAATTTAATTCAGTTTATACTTTATTCCACTGAAGAGTGGAATGTCTCACCCCTCAGAGCCACGATATGTCGATACAGGAGAATTTTTGTTGAAATGGCAAAAAATGATAGCAATGTTATCGATTGCAGGTGTTATGTTACATGCCTGGAATTATTATTTTGTATAAAAGTGTGCGCGTACGCGCGCGATGTTAACAATTATTACGCACAACCAAATAGAGATTATATTATGACGTCACAATGATTTGTCAACATATCACTTCGAAAAGCCACAATTTCTAATCGAGCTCAGAGGCTAAAAGTGTAAAGATTGGTTACTTGTTTAGATAAACTAAGTCATATTACATAACAGACGTTAACTTTGTTGTCAGGAACATCAAAGAAATTTCCTTTGGGATTTGAAATGCTATTTCGCGAAGAAAATAAGTCCCTCGACTACCAGCTTTTTCACACATACCTGAAAACTCGTTTACAATCGCGATTGCAAACAACAATGATTGCAAACGAGCTACTTTGGTACGTGTGAATGGATTTTCCAAACGCGATTATAGACAATTCGCGATTCGCCAAACGCGATTAGACAATCGAGCTTCGGACGTGTTTTCTAATCAAATTCGATTGCAATCGCGCTGCGATTTCTACGTGTGAATGGTTTAAAGGTAGTTCAGATTCGTCAAATGAGATGCGCGGCGCCATCTTGCATACGCGTTGCGCTTAATGCACGTTAGCTCAGTGTCATGCGGTGCGCGCAAACTAGCCCAGTTCAAAATGGCGATCCGCTATGTAGCATCCCCACGCTTGATGCCCTTTAACCTCTAAAACACGATTAGGGGGTGCACTTGGGTGGTGCCTAGCCTGACCTTTCTTTCTAGCGCGCGTCAGACTATACCCAAAAACACGATTCGTGAATCGCGACTGAGCGGAGTCGTGTGAATGGTTCGTAACTCCAATCGTACTTGATCGTAATTGCGATTAGCTAATCGCTATTCGCCAGTCGTATTTGTAAATGTGTAGGTGTGAAAACGCTGTACGTCTAATAATATTAGCCTCCCTCGATAGCATTTCAAATCACTCGGAGAGAAAGTTTCCATGATACTGCTTCCACATGCACCAGTTAACATCTGTATAATATTCCCGTGCGTTTGTGCGTGTATATTTGCGTATTTGTGTGAATGGGAGCTTTTAGAGTTAACCCGAGAATGTGTGAATTGGGTCCTGTTCGAGTTTACACGAGTTTATAATTTATATGGAAACTAAATTCGTGAGCGCCATTGCACTACGCGTGTGTCGCGCTTCAATGCCCTGACAGTGCGCGTGCGAATTCCCAAATTTGACGATGCATTCACTTCCACCTAAAGGAATTCAGAATTGATTGTCTGTCGTGTTGTCTGTCATCCATTTTGATGATCAAAGTAACTCCGCGTTACTGTATAACATCAAGTTCACGAATTATTTTCCGTATTTCCGCGTATAATTTATAGCGGGGTATAATCTCGCGTGGACTCGAACAGGGCCCAACTTTCACATTCTCAACTGTAAGGAAATGCAAGCGTACGTGGGTTAATACTGTGTGGAGTATTTGTGTACGAGTTTGTACGGTATGTAGTAAATGCACAAAGTCGCTTGCGCGCATGGAACATGCCAAATTAAAAAACCGCCCAGGAAAATTTCGCGAATATATACGCACATAAATGCGCGGTAAAATTTCAGAATATTCGCGCGGAAAATAACTCGTGAACCTGAATGTTTGCGTCACTGTACGTAGCGGATATATATGCGACGTGGCCTTTCGATGCAAATACTCGGTCTCAGTATTATTTCGATAACCTACATCCATTACATTATTTGTACTCCTTTTTTGATATTTCTAACAAGTACCGTCGGAAAATTGTTTTACGTGCGATAAGCAAATTATTTTGGTAATGACTCCGTTTATATCAACGCATCGACAGATTAATTCCCCATCGTTTACATTTCTCATTTTATTTGTTATGATTTGTTATTAAAATGTTTTCGGAAGCCGTTTGTAAAAATTACTTCCGCTACGATGAGAGAATAGAGGTTTTTATCAATTTGAAATTGAAGCTCCTTGTTTTTATCCATGTGACCACGCCCCTCAACTTTCTTGCTTTTTCAATCGGTATATTCTGTAGTGTTATTGATATATTCAAGTTACTTGACATCAGATATCGACGTATTTTTTCTCAAGTTATACCCACCTCATTTTAATTCCCCTTTCGTTATTTGGTATGACTTTCGGTAAATAGCTTATGGAAGTTACTTGCTATCTGACATGTAATCATAATTATTCTCTTTATAATATTAAATGCAAAGACGAGATTATTCATGATCGCGGAAGCTCATGTCATTTACATAAATTTCACATGGACATGCATTTTACATCAGATAGCAGTCGTTCACGTACATAACGCATGCGATTCCAATCGCTCGCGTGGGAGTGGTATACAACGCTGTGCATCGCGTGTTTAACCAAGTGATTAAAATTAAAGCTATACCCTGACAAAAAGTTACTGAAAACAAAGCAATGTTCGTTGGAATCAACTTATAGATTAATATTGTAGAAGTAATAATAATTATAAGAAATTATATTGATAGCAAAATGTGCATTTAAAATTTTTATATTCAGAAATATTAATAATCTGTAAATTCCATGCCCGTCGGCACGGAGATGTTGTGGCACGATCGGATAAGCACTTGACTTCAAACCACGTGAGCCAATTGCAAGACCTATCGATGCCCCCGCATTTGCGTCCCCCCCCCCCCCCCCCCCCCCCCAGGTACTCGATATAATTAAGGGTGTGTAAAGCATAATTACAGTGTGAGTAGCACCTGCTGGAATGCTCCCCAGGGGGTGGAGAGAGTGCATAATATAAGTGGTGGATTGATTGTGCACGTGTTGTGTATCCGATGACAGAGGAGGGGATAATATTATAGACATCAGAAATATTAGACGAATTAGGTCCCTCGGGGAGAACAGTGCAAATACGCTAAAGAGGCTAACCTGGATAAATATGAATAAATTAATAAGAACTCGTGGCTACACCCATGTCCAATATATATGTGCGGCTGCAATACACGCGTTTCCATGTGTGGGTGAATTGAATCGGTGCATAAACCGCCTCAGTTATTTTTAACATTTGCTAAAATAATACATTTTGTTCAAATATTTCATATTCATTCATATTGCCGGAGATTAAGGCGTATGTTTCGGGCGTTTCCCAAAACTATTCTTTGGCCTGAAGGGCGTGTAATACATGAATCAATTAACATGATTAAGTACACACACTGGAACTAATATGAATCGGAAGTTTCTCGAGTTGCTTCCTTTATTATCGCCTTATATATATATGTCAATCTTTTTTTTAAATGCCCATGAGATTCTGTGAAAGTATAAACAAATACATAAGGTGTGCCCCGTATATATCGTGTGCCCCCAACCATTGTGATGGGTTTGCTATTATATTATTGTATATATTTTGCCCGAATATTCGGGGGGGGGGGGGGGGGGGGGTACTGCAGTCTCCTTAAAGAACTAAAGAATACAACGTATTTTGGCACTGATTCCATAGTTGATTACTTGTATACTAGTAGTGTTTTAGGCTATTCTCTGATGCCAAATCTCACTTAGCAGCCAGTTTACGCCCGCCCACATTTAGGGTCCAACATCAGCCAGCGTGATTGACACTTACGTTGACAATTGACGGCATACGTCATCTACAGAATTGAGAGAGGCGTCGTGTACAGAGATTATGGGCGAAGTTCTGTAGATGACGTCCACACCAATAGAGGGCAGCATAATCGATTTTGGTGATTTAAAAGGGGCGTTCCCTGGACAATTAGATATTTACTAATTACCCCAAAATGATTGATTTCATGGGAAATGGACTGCCAAATTCTTTTTCTTGAGGAAAAATGACATATAGAGAGACTAATTGTGAAAATTAGGCCATCTAGACGCTGTAGTTCCTTTAATAGGTCCCACTTTAAAAAGCATTTGTAAGCAATCAAACGTTAATCGATATGGTAAGGCTATCCTTGGAAGCATGGAAGCATTGGTTTATTGTAGGGCCTTTACAAAAAAAACACAATTACAAACTAAAACAAAAACTACTAACACACACACACCAATACACGCACACGCATGCACACACGCACAAACATACACGGAAAATGTACCTCTGCTCTAACACCTTTACATAGATCATAAAATAATAATTGTCTACATCTTGCTATTTATATATATATATATTTGTTTGTATTTTTTGTATTTGTTATTATTATTATTATTATTATTATTATTATTGTATTATTATTATCATTATTATTATTATTATTATTATTTATTTTATTTTATTTTACATTATTTTTTTAAAATTATTATTATTATTATTGTTATTTTTATTTATTTATTTATTTATTTTTATTTTTATTTTTTTTTTTTTTTTTGGGGGGGGGGGGGAAGGGGACGCTTCACCCATTTTGTTGCCCCCTTTTGTTTGCGGTCCCACGTGGTTACTGCAAGGTCATTCTTCCATGTTGAATTGAGACTTCTACCCCCGCCTGCTCGAATGTTAAGTCACGTTGTGAAACAAAAACATGTAGGCAGCGGGTACACATGTTAATAAATGATACTGCACCTGTATAGTATAAAAGCATAGTATTACATGCTTTTATTTGCAGGTTTTGTAAATAGGCAGTTACATAGATCTGCAAAAACGCACGAACAAGCACACGCGCGCAAAAAAAAAGTCCCAGCCCTCCTTTCCCCCTGAAAAAACCCTTTAAAAACCAGCGGAATCCATCCCATGAGTGGAGAATAAATAGATACACATTTCCATGGCCGAAATAGACAAACTAGCGGGGAGAGTGCCCCACCCCCCCCCCCCCTCCCTGCTCGGCGAGAACTCTCTTTGTGGCGCCATGCAACGCCGACAATGAGTCCTAATTTGGCACTCATAAGTGGCGTAATTATTATTGGGGCATGGGGGCCCTCCCCCAATAATAATTGTAAAAACCCTTTAGAAACTCTCTTTGTGGCGCAATGCAACGCCGACAATTGAGTCCTAATTTGGCACTCATACGTGACGTAATTATTATTGGGGCATGGGGGCCCTCCCCCAATAATAATTTTAAAAACCCTTTAGATATTAAGAAATTACATAGAGTGTGCCCCCCCCCCCCCCCACTAAATCGAATCAACCCCTAATCAATCCGACCACGCTACACCACTAACACTCGTCAAGTCCCAACCATGGTCATTTTGTTATGGAGATTACAGCTGTGAATCGTTGCTTTATTACCATTATCATTATTATAATTAGTTTGTGGGATGATGTCTTTTGTGATTGCACAGGGTTACGTAACCACAATAATTATTATAATGCAGTATCGAGATTGTATAGACGTTATAATACAGCATACATTTGTATACAGCTATTTCTTGACCGAGCTATATAGTGCATCATTTTACAAGTACAATACAACACACCCGCGCAAACTCCTTTACACATTCAGGGAAAACTTTAGGTTGAAGAAACTGGATGTGGATTATCATAAAGTGTTGCCGCGTGGTTGATTATTCAAGACTTTTTTAATAGCATTTTTTGATCTCCTTTCATTCATCAGTAATTCTCGGAAATATATAAATATATGAGGGCGGAAAATGGGCATTAATGGTAAAGTGATCCATTAACTTAATTACATTCAAGTCAACCAAAACACTTGAAGCCTTACAGTTTCTCTTATGCCTCGTTTTTGTGTGTTTCGTTTTCTTTTTCTTTAGGTGACTATTTTTGTCTCACTAATTATTGAGATATTTATTATTTAATGAAAAGCGATCCGGATGCTTTCTAATAGGTTAGAAATCAATGAGCAGTAGGTGATCAAATCTGACATACATCTGTACCTTTTTTTTAACGAAGTAAACTGTGTCATTTAAGCCCGGCGCAGACAGAGCCGACTCGGACCCGATCCGACTGGTTTAAATCAGGCTAGAGTTGGGCCCGTCGGTCGGAGGCAGATTTATCGCGTTGAATCGGCCCCAACTGGCATCCGACTGTCTCTCGACTGGCAAAATGTGTGTCGCGAGGCACTGAAAACTGAGCCGATCGGATGACAACCAGTCGAGTCGGCTCTGTCTGCGCCGGGCATTACTCCTTTTTATGAAACTATATCACACATCATTCAGAAGAATCTTACAATGATTATTGGTAAATGATTGAAGTCTCAAGTATCTCTTTTGGAAAAATCTTTTGAGGTAAATCAATTAACTTCAATGCCCATGTTTAATCAAAATTTAATTATTTGAATAATACAAATATCGAATTAAGAGCTTCCAATATAATTATCATGCATGCATGGCAATGAAAGTAATAATTTTGGCAAATTGATGCGTTACAAGCACTATCATCTGACTCTTTATTATTGGACATGTGTAGAACATGTTTGAATAATACATGGCATAACAATTTAAGAGGGGAGAGAGGGGAGATGGGAGAGGGGAGAGGGGGAGAAGCGGGAGGGAGGGGTGGGGGGGGGGGGGGGGGAGAGGGGGGAACCGGTATGGTTACTATTTGGGTAAATAAGTAACAATCGCATTGCGTTTGCTTACACGCGCACACGTACACACATATTAATACAAAAAAAAAAACAAGGTATAACATATTTAATACAGGATCAACATTTTAAAAATCCTTTAAAATGCATAACATATTATTATGTGACTAACAACCACCACAGTCACATACTAACATACAGATTCAACATTGCGAGTACATACGACGTAACCCAAATACCCCTCTCATGTTCTTACAAATCCTGACATTCATATTACAGTATATACTCTCCTAATGTTTTTATGCGTGGCATTCATTACCATTGCATGTGACATGCATTACTAATGAAAGTGCTCATCAACCCTACTGTCCATAACATTCGCTACCTTCATTATAGGCGAAATGTCAGATTTCATTCATTCATTCACCTGATCATATTCTCCCATGCTGGGGCGTTGTGGGTGCGATTCAAGACGGGGGGCGGCGGGGGGGGGGGGGGGGCAATTAAGGGACGAGGAATCACTATCAGGTTATGGAGAAGTTGCAAAGAGGGGGCAACTAAAATTGGCAATGATTTTAATGAAGATGCAAGGAGGGATAAAGGGAGGACAAAACGGGGCAACTATTTCAATAAAGGGAAATGGAGAGGGGACGAATAGGGGACAGTCATGCCTGCCAGGTGCAAGGAGTAATATGTAAGGGGCGCAAATAAAGGGCAATTATTTCACGGCGAAGGTGGAGTACGTGGTACGTGGTTGGTATAAGGATTCCCTTTAGAGGGGCGAAGAGGGCCAAATAGTGAATAAGGATACCCATGATGGAGGGGGGGGGGGGGGGGGCAAACAGTGAATCATCACAGGGCAAAAGGGGGAAATGAAGGGCAATTAATTCCCTCGAACGGGCATGAAAGGGGGAAAGAGCGAGTGAGGATTCCAATTACAGGAATGATTTCACTGACAAAAATATAAATTGTCTTTTCTCCAGTTGCTTTTCTTCTCATCGACGGGAGAGTTAGAGGGCAAGAAATATCGAAAAGGGGGCAACTACCCCTTTGTGTCCGCTCCTTGACAATATACTTATATTAATCCATTTCGTTATTACCCACCTCAACCAGAGGATAAAATACAAATACGAATGCAATGAACTGTAACGGTTGAGTCATCGCGTGCACTTACCCCCACCCTGCTAGTGGCGTAGCTGAGAGAGGCAGAGACGCCCTCCCCTTTGCCAGTGGGAATCGTTCCCCCACCCAATCACCTGAGGAATTCCCCCCCCCCCCCCCCCCCCCCCCCCCATACTAACTGGAATTCAACAAGGTGGTTTCAACTTGCACCATGATGGTTTGAAATAAGTACGGTTTAATGGAGGAATAAACGTTTGTCGAATTTATTAACAGTTTAATATTCATAGCATGAAAAGTGTATTACACTTTTTCTTCAGTGTTCTACCAGCTCAATTATTGTCCTAACTTATGAGAATATGAGATATAAACGTGCGACACTCCATACTACCGTGGGCATTGTAAACCATGGTTTGAATCGAAACCAACCTTTGTGAGTGTCTAACTAAAGAAAGTATCATAATAGCCTAGTTCAACGTTCCCTTGTTTATATACACAGGCTTCCCCCTTGTAAACAGTGTCCTCACCCTGTGTCTCCATCTAGATAAACACTGGCTACGCCGCTAGCCACCCCCACCCTCCCCCAT
Organism: Echinarachnius parma; assembly: GCA_037951105.1. NCBI lineage: Eukaryota > Metazoa > Echinodermata > Echinoidea > Clypeasteroida > Echinarachniidae > Echinarachnius > Echinarachnius parma. The sequence continues at coordinate 53,667 of JBAMJV010000524.1, read as the reverse complement.
CAGAGAACCATTAGACAACGCACGAATGTAATGAAGCATGAATATTAACTTCGCAGCGAGCATGATCCTAATTTCGGCTCGCATGCACTGATATTATTAATGACTTGCTAATGATTGTATTCATTATAATGCACCGCTTTGATGAGGCGTTAAATATAATGGCACGCGCTGCACTGATCTGATTGTACTGCCATAGAACAAGGTCCGCGTTCTGTTATTACCCATTGCTATTTGAAAGTAAAACACCTTAATGATAATACATTTATGTAAGAAAAACCAGTATAATTATTTAAATATGAGTTACTAGTATTCGTAATTATTGCTATATTTTGTATATTCATCAACATCAAAACTATTCAATCATATCATTTTGCATTATCAAAAGCGGTGTGTTTATAATATGATTATTAATTTTTATTTTGCTTCCTTTGTTCATGTTTTTTAATGTGCAATAAAGATGAACAAAACATATAATATTTCCTTTTTAAAAGGTTATAAAGATGGCAAACATTCGCTACAAAGTCAGCCATTATGATTGCATCCATTTATTAACGTCGGTGGTCAACAGCCGTGATTAAGATATCCATATAAACAGAGCGATGCCTCTTAACCGCTCCTGTCTGGAGTGGGATTATATCCCATTAGTGCAAGACGTATTAATTTCAACCATTACCATGATTACCATGATTACAGCGATCCATTAACTTTGTCAAATTCAACCAAAATCACTCGGGAGATTCCAAATTTCTCTTGTACTAGTACCTTGCTTGATTAATGGTTACAGAAGAATGAAATTGTTTTCACCTTTTTTTAAATGTCTCCATTATTATGAAGATATTCATGATTTAATTGGAAAGCGTTCTGGAACGCTATTTCATTGTTTGCAAAAATCGATAGGCAATAGGTAATACAAATCTAGCATCAATGTTCATATTTTCACTAGGTTATTATAACATTGTTTTTTTTTTCTATGACCCTATCACCAGAACTTTACAATGATGTTAACTAGTACATGTATATGATTTTCCATGAGGACAGTTATAGGTGAGTTCTCGCTATGCAACTGTGTATTATCCGATTATCTTCTGGAACTGGAACTGTACAATGTACAACAAATTATAGTATTTTGCATAATGATTACGCACTACATAAAATAATTATGCACATATAAAAACACCAACTTTATATGAAAATGTGGAACTACAGCATTTTTGTGTAGAATGTCATCCTAACATATTGTTTTGAAGAATAATCAACATTTGCGATATGTTCTTGCCAAACAAAAAATGAAGGCGATTTGTATATGATACTTGGAATAAAGCAGTTCATGAGATTTAGATGAAATCCATCTGCCAGAATTCATAATTACATTTAATTCCAAACTGTTGTTCCTTACAAATTAAGACGTTCCTGCTGTGTACAGAACACTCGTTAGCAAGGGGAATCAATCATGTAATTCGTAAAGAGATAACCGCGTATGTTTATATGATATGAACAGAAGCATAAATAAGAATAGGAATGGTAAACAACGTCTGTTTATATGTATACCATAAAAACACACAGATCTATAGGCTACATCAACTTAATTAAGTTACAATTTCGGGTCGGTCATAAATATCATTCGGTCTTCTTTATTAAAATAAATTATTCACAATTCAACCTTACATCAAAGGTATTAACGATTTATTCAAATTGATTTACACTGTATATAGTATAGTGTTTTACCATCTTCAGTAGATGACGATTCTGGTCTTGTATATTAGTTGGTGATCTTAAACGAAAACAATAATGACACATACAAACACACACACACGCACACATACGCACACACACGCACACACACACACACACACACACACACATACACACACACTCTCACATGCGCACGCACACACAAATACACACACATACACACTCATATAATATTACTTATATGATATAATACACTCCAAGTACGAATGCACGCACGCATGCACACACACGAACAAATACACACAAACAAACACACCACATATCTATAGAGCAACAACTGATATGAGAAGGGTTTTAAAGTAAAATATGGTGACTGCGTATTACCGACAAATCAGTAAACCGCATACAATATTATAATCATTAACTTTTTTATATCGCAAACCACAAAATTGTAATTCATATATAATTTCATTTCACCATTATTATTTTGAGCAATCACTTTCTCCAAAAGACCAATAGCAATCACTTACTCAGAACAAATTGTGTATGCATTTCATGTTTTTATATTCAATAGTTTATATTAACTCAAATTGGTCCCCATTGAAGGTGGTGCCATGTTATCATTAATATTTATGACATCAAACAATATAAATGTGTATCTGAGTAATGTGTGATGCATGAAATATTATTTTTGTTTGAGAATTTATAATGAATCTAAATGATGTGTATACTCACCTCGTTATCTACTCAAGTGGGTAACATGTTATGTTTATTGCTGTCAATTAAATTTTGTTATGTTAATAAATGTTTTAATCCGAGGTAAAAACATAAGCATTATATATTTTGTTTATTATTTTCTTTAATAAACAACACACTATTGCATTAACCCAAATCGGCATCTATACAGAACACAGAATAATTCCAATGGTCCATACACAACACAAATCCTTTTTCTAAGCACGTTTTGTGAGGACAAAAAGATAGCAATTATATCGCTGGCACTCAAGACTACTCTTTACGATGTAACAAAATACAAAAGTCAGAATTAAATTGTTATCCCGATACCAAAATGCCAACTCATTCCCACGAAGAGTATTAGTCCTTGTAAACTGTCCTAACACATGTACATCACCACCTCAGTTTCTCACTTGAATGAAACTAAAAATAGAATGGACATTTAAACAGATTTGAATTAGAAACACCAGCCTTTTCCCCATGGGTTTATGCCTTTCTTCAAACTCTCCGAGCTACCTTATATTAGTAGGCATAGGTTCATTATAATGGCTGAATATGTGTCTTTCATTTACGTTTTCTTATGTTGTTCACGTTATAATCTATGACGTAACATGACAAATGTTATACTGTTCTACTATAATATGTAAAGCATGACGTTCATACTAAAGAGACTATGCTGTACAATGCCATTAATGGATACTGCATTTTCAAATCTGTCTGAAGATAATGAGAACATTTTAAAATTCATGTCGATTTAATTGGCCCGCTAAACATGTTAGCAACCTTCATCACACCTTCATCACAACCACAGTACAATCATGATCACGTTTCAGAAGTAAAACGGGTAAAACAAGAGACCTGTCCTCCATCTTATCCATTCATTGGTCAAAATGTGAAATGTTAACAACCTTCTACAACACACCCACGGCCGTCGTGTAATTATCATCATTACAATCATATCAGAAGGGGGAAAATAGCAAATGAGACATTTTGTTCATCTTCACCATTGTTCGAAATGCGAACCTGCAAAGTTTAACAAAAGGTGTTTTCGTTCTATATGTAAAATTGGCGGGAAAGCGTAGTAATGATATGGCGCTTTCCATGGCCATCACCCCACTGCGCATGCTCAGTGGCGCCATTTCGCTATAATACTGCACTGTATGAACACACCACGTACATTGTAATCACGTTTGACAATACAATACTGTTGTACACGTGTGTGTTGTAGTATAAAACCCGACTGGCGGAACAATTACCTGATATGTGTGTACACACTTTTTGCGTGTCGGTACGTATTAATATCAGCAGCTCGATCGAGTGAGAGTTGTTCGCTGCGTACAATTTGATCACCCAAAAAATTTGAACTACGTATATTGTATTGTGAAGGGGTTCACCTCGTCTCGCATATTCGCCACACTAATATAACCTCACACCCTCCTCCTTGTATACACCACTTCTTCTTCGATTGACAAGAAGTCAGTCGGTTTATTATCAAGCTTTATAGCGTTTGCCCGGAAATATTTGTTTTATTTTTTGCAAAATATATATTTCGGTTCGACAACTTTGCTGCAGCTGGGTGTTTTAAATTCACCTGTCTCGATACCTCCTTGATTGATATTTTACATCTTGGATGTCACACCACTTTTAGGTAAGTTGTAGCAATAAAAAGAGGCGAGCCTTTGTTTTCATTTGTAATATAGCTTCATTAATTCGCAATAATTGCTTAATTTGACAACCATTAATTCAAAACGAGGTGGCTTAAAACTAGAACGTACAATAAAACACAGAGTCAGGTACTTAAGTAAAGAGAAATCTTGTTTTTATATACGACGTTTCTATAAACATGATAAAATGTACTTCTTTTGAATTGCTGGTTTTCAAATTAAGCGATTTGCGAATTTCGTTGTTTATGTGTACAAATAAAAACAATATTGAGAGATAAACTGCTATTGACATGAAGTTAATATACAAATATATATTTTAACAGTCATAAAACATAATTATAAACTCGTTGTCAGGTTTGTTACATTTGTCTACCCGGGGAGGTCAAATTATTAATTGTCTGTATAATTATAGTGTCATAAAACCCTTTCGTTAAATCTTGCAAATACTAAAACAAACACAAAATACCTACCTACCTAGGGGTAGTCAATGAAATATCGATAGATCAACGCTATTGCGTATTTTTTTAAATTTTGATTCACCGTTATCATGTCTTAATATTCGTACTGCACATGTTAACCCTTAGCCAATTTCATTATAATTATTATCATTGTAAATATTGTATTATTATAATTGTTTTAAATTGTGTATAATTGATTTTACTATTAGTAGTAGTATTGTTATTGTTGTTATTATTATTATTATTATTATTATTATTATTATTATCATTATTATTACTACTATTATTAGTATTATTATTATCATTATTATTATTAGTAGTAGTATTATTAGTATTATTATTATTATTATTATTATCATGATTATCATGATTATCATTGGTAACATTATCGTGATTAGTATTGGTATCATTATCAGTATAATTAGCCAATGTGTCAGATCTGTGAAACATCGTAATTAATCACGATAAATTGACTGGAGGCGATAGTATACACTAACCTTGATCTAAATCAACGCATATTTTAACCCATCGTTAACTAGAGCATGGCGCAGTACATATCAACTCTATAGTGTTAACAATACCCCCCAAAGGGATGTGTTAAATTCAACACACACAACAAAAAAACGATATCATCGTATGTCTACCATAACAATTGCTATCATAATTTATTGCGTTGTTTTCCAGTTTCCACGTTTTCTTTTGTTTCTTGGTATGTTGATTATCTTTTGAGTGTTTGTATGATGGACGCCCGGACTGAGTAGGTGTATTTCTAATTAAAAACAATTTAAGCCTGAAGGTTTTTATCTTCTCATTCTATAGATGATTGTTATCTTAATAAGTTTACAGCATGAAATAATTGTGTTGTTTTTTTCACTTTCCATTTGTGTTTTTCGAGTTGTCTATACGGTATGTTTGCGTTTTTATCTTCTCATTCTATAGATGATTATTATCTTAATAAGTTTACAACATGAAATAATTGTTGTGGTTTTTTTTTCACTTTCCATTTGCGTTTTTCGAGTAGTCTATACGGTATGTTGCATTCGTGTTATGTGTTTTTGCGTGTGGGACACACATCGGTTATATTATTGTCGCAATAAACACTTTCCTTTTCAATATAAGGTTTTCTACAGTCTTCTACTGGTTGATTTTTATTATGCGTCTACAATAATTAGGGAAAATGTATGTTTTTTTTATTTTCCGCATTGCTTTTCTATCTTTCTTCGTGTAGGGTTGTGTGTACTTTCATGATGGATGGACTGTATAAGATATTAGTATTATGACTGTGAAGGTGTATAATAAAAATATGTTCGATTAAATACAAAGCGCCTGATATGATACAGTATCATTTCTAAGCGCCTTACACTATTATCACCCCGGTCAAAGGATACAATACAAGCCAGCACACGTTGTGTGCACCATCTCCACTCCCTGGGGAGCATTCCTTCCAAGCGGCTCATGGGCATTGAGGATATCATTCACATAACGACTTTCACCTCTTACCGGGTCCCCATTTATATACTTATATGGATTAATTGTCTTGCTGAAGGAAAAACGCGGAGTGCGCATACTCAGGGTTCGAACTCGGGATCTCACGATTGGAAAGTGCGCGCTCTACGAATCCTGCCACACCACCCACATTTTTTTCCCATTGTAACAGTGACAATCTTATCTATTTATTTATTTATTATTATTATCGTCTCGACGTTCTTGTCATGTTAATTAAGAATGATGATTGAGATGGCGACAAATATTTTACACGATGAAGAGAGAATGGAGAGGTTGATAGATAGAGAAAATATACAAAATAGTCATGGGTAATTGCCCCGACATTCTTACGTTATGAACACAATCAAATCGAAAAAGTAAGTTTATATATAGACATCGATCTATCGAATTTGTTAGTGTTCACTTAAAGACTGTTGTACAGAAAAAAATAACAATGACAAAGACATAAAACAATGTTCTTACAACACTTTGGACTATTGAAACATGTCTTACAAATCTTTAAAAACATCAGTTTTGAAACATTGTATATAATAAGATCAAAGGGTATACGTATTCGAAGTTTTAGTTTACTTTACATAGTTTTTACAATAATTGTATTGTATGTTAATGTACGATTTAACAATATACTAGTGTCATTTACATGTAAAACAGTACAAAATCATGATAATTATATGATAAGCTCGTCCCTCGGTTTTCTAGAAATCAGCTTCGCTGGATCAGTGGACGGTGCTGGAACAAATATAAATTGATAAATAATAAATGAACAGATAGTGTATAAATTATACACGCACTCAAGATAAGCTTGGTAAGGCAATGACATTATAGAAGGTGACGGGGGCGATGGGGAGCAACGCGAAGGAGGGGGGGGGGGGGAGCATTTAAAGGCCAAGGGGGATAATATACCCCTTCCCTCTGTGTGGATTGTGGATTATTACATCCCCGTCTACCTCCTTCTAAAGAGAGGCATAAAATAAAGAAGTAACGAAATAAATAACACCACAGTTTGGGTCATTTTAATTTGGTCCCTCCCCTGTACAGTAATTAACTTGTACATACAGCTCCCGGCGTGGGTTGAGCGCATGGTCAATGCCACTGTATAGGCTACATACATGAACATGTGATTGAATAAATAAAAGTTACTAAATAGTTAACAGTTATTTATAATTAAAGCAAAGCATGACATCGTTACTAAGTAACGGGGGTGAGGGAGGGGGGGGGGGGGGGGGGGTCTCTGTATGTGGAGGGCTTTACGCTACTTACTTTACAAGTTGAAGGTTCCAAGGTTTTTTGTATAAAAGCCGTTGTTTAAACCGTTAACCGCCAGTTCATGGATTTACCATGCAGCTTATAAATGGCACTCACATTTCTGATACGTTATGGGGTAACAAATCCCCGTTTCTGGCCGTTCATGTAAGCAAATAAATCTCGGGGATACAATCGGGATACAATCATGATTTATTATTAACATTCCCGAGAAAAATGCGTCAAAGATTTCCCACAGCCTTGATATTTTCCAGCGTTTTTTCTTCAACATTTTGATTAATGCATCTTCAAGCAGACAAAATAATGTACATGGACATTATAAGGTATTTGATGTATGTTCTTATACTTAGCCTGAAGGCAAATATTATGTAGTTATAATTATGTTTTTCTTCTTGTATTTTGTAATAGATCTGTTTTTGGTCTCCTTTTAAATGAACCTGGCTTACATAATGAATTCATAAAACGCATACCAGAGACGACTATTAGCATTTGTGAAATACATGTTCTTCATCCAAATAGCTTAATTTGGTGTATTCTCACACATTTTTAAAGGCAGGTTGTAAGTTTCTTCTTTCTTCCATTAACTACCGGTATTCTTTTTTCATGTGCGTTCAGCACGTTATTAGGTAGAAATTGGGCAAATATTAATAAAATAATTAATAATAACAATAATTGTTATTTTTGTTCTTTTTCTCCTTCTTCTGATTATTATTATCATCATCATCATCATCATCATCATCATTACAATTTAACACTGTCCCATATACCTGTGAGTGTTTTGCACCGGGGTTTTGCATCAACATGCTAATTCATTTCGAGAGTATTATTATTTCAATTTAAAAAAAAAGATAATATCGTGTTTTGCTGCATGTAATACTATTGCTGTTTATCAGGATTTCATTTAATAAATGACGCATATTCAATGATGGTTTCGAGCCAACTTCTGATTGGGTGAAATTCTTGTCCAAGTAATCAACAGTAACTTTATAAGATATATGACAGACACTTCAGGCAATAACAGTTGAACCAATTTCTACCGGGGACATAGATTAATGTGTATAAAACCAACGGAAAGAGCAACGTTAAAGGGATAGATCCTCTTTTGCAAGCCAAAATTCAAAAATTGCGAGGTTATTGTCTTATATGAAAGGAAATGTCATTTAATAGCATGCCTAAACAAATTAGGGCTTGAGATCTCTTTTTCGTGGAGTTATAGACCTAAAACTGATTAAACTGAGGGACGGCGGTTTAATGGGTAGCCTACATACGTATTTTCGGCCGGTGAGTAAGTTCGTACACAGATTTCACGGAGTGCCAGATCGGTATGCATGACCCCTACGTGACCCGCGCTAGCTACGTGACCCGCGCATAAGTACTAATGTGTGAACGTTTACCAAGCAAAATACCCAAACATCGCTTAAACTGACTACATGTAATTATATATTCTTTATTTTTGAGATCTTTTTCCCTGACATACGTTAACAAATGTCGGCTTCACAATACCTTTACGAGAATTAGTACAATATTGTTGTAATATTATGCTAAATCAGTTGAACTCCTTTATTGACCGATATATAGTTTAAATGGAGGGACGCATTCGTTTTTCATTCGTAGAATCCAAATTAGAGGGCTGTTCGATCTGATTTTCTTTGTGCGTGTTACATTGATCTCCATCCGTCAACTGAAAGCTGTTCAGACGTTTTGTAAAAGTGGACCTGTCCCTTTAAGTAGCGAACCTGTTAATAACGTCCCGCTCATAAACAAATTAATAGCAGAACACATTCAACTCTCCTGGGATTTAAAATGGCGTAAATTATTTCCTATATCCGTAGGATATTCAAGGTGTTTTTGTTTGTTTAGATGTTTAAATTACATATTATATTTTCCGTTCGTAAACAAATTAATCTCAGGATACATTACAGTCCCGGGGAAATTGCGGTAATTATTTCCTGTCTCCACAGGTTCTTGACATTTTGTTTACCTTCAAATGTGTCGATCATTCACATTTCAAACTTGATAGATATCCCCCACAGTTCTGCTTTGAAGCAGTTGTATCTCATAAAGATTTCCGCAAGATATAATGATATCAATAATTATCTATCCCCCGCATTTCACTCTCTCCCCGTCTCACAACCACTCTATCCATCTCCCCCCCCCCCCCCCCCTCTCTCTCTCTCTCTCTCATTCTCCCTACCTCTCTATAGTCGGCGTCACACAGGGGACTATTATCTAGATAATTGAATTATCTAGATACTTGTGTGTGACACCACCTTATATCCATCTCTCCCCCTCTCCCCCTCTCTCTCCCTTCCTATTCTCCTCCTTTTCTTTCTCCCTATCCTTCTCATTCTCATTTTCCTTCTCCTTCTCCTATCCATCGAAGGTCATCGAAATAATTTCCGACACATTTCTGTCTTCTGCATTCTCGGTATACTTAATAAACCTTTATAAATCGTTGCTATGTTCACGTTTAATATTAATTACTACATTAATCTACTTATTCAGTCTTCATAAAAAAAAATCACAGGGTAGCCTCATTCTCTGACACAAGGACCTGCTGTACAAAGGACTCTTAATCAAGTAGAGATCATAAATTGTAAAGTTAAAAACACATTAAACATATTTTACAAAGTAGCCTATACACCGTAAAAACATAATATTCCTTATCATAGGTTGTTATTTCATGTTTTTATCTTGTATTTCTTTGTTTAAATGATCATCGTTTCTTTGTGTTGGTTAAAGAATAGAAAATACAGGTATAAAATCAAATAATCAAGACATTAAAAGACATACGCCTTCATTTTCCTAGCTAAGGGGGTGGAGGGGGGGGGGGGGGGGGGGGGCGAGGGGTAATCTGCGAGGAAGGGAGGGGGTAACATTTACCCTCGTTTACCTACCAACCAAAATAATTTACGCTACAGGGCATCTTAAAGGGGTAGTTCAGTTTTGGCATAGAGGGCGCTGCACGAAATAACTTTTTTGTGAGATAATGAAAAACTGAGTGTAGAATCTGAAAGAGCATACAGTTTGAATGGCAGAATAAACTTTATTTGATCAAAATCGGTTCAGAAACGGCTGAAATATCAATAAATATATCCGGTCGGAATAAATCTGGGGACCAGATTTATTCAATGATTTTTTTTTTATTAAAAAACATTCTTACACCTGTTCAACAATTGTCAAAAGAGGTTTTTAAATAGTTGTCGATGATCTCTCTATTTAGTCATTATTTCAACAAAACATCACATGCATGATTTTGTATGAAAAATAGTTAAAACCAATGCTTTTTTAGAGAGCGCCCTCTTGTGTTTTAATGGCTCTTTTTTTAATGATAACACACTTTTTACCTAGTTGTTTGTAATTTCCTATACCTTTCGAGCATGGTGGAGTTATAACTATTAGTTTGTAATGTTATTGTGCAGGTTTTGGTTACTAAAGCTCAGCCTTACCAAAACTGTACTACCCCTTTAAAGTTAAAATTTGGATGAAAACATGATGACGTGTTTTCTATTTTGGCAGATGGCCAAACAACAGAAGAAAAATATAAAAAAAGCGAAGTAAACTTACCAATTACCAAACAATATTTATCAGTACCCGAACTAAGAGAATGAGGATATAATGAGTATTCATTGAACAATATCAACGTATAATAACACGAAAACAAGCTCAATTCTCCCCCAAAGCAAAACAAAGACAAGACATTTCACGTGATGATCTGATGATAGCTAAAAAAAAAAAAAACAGATTATGTAATGCAATCGTACATCGATAGCAATATATTATTACGTCTTATTTAACGGACTTATGGAGAGGTAATAACGAGACTCCATTAACCAACCGATTCGGGCGTAATGACATCAAAACAAGCTGAACTCTAGTACGTATAGTAGACAAAAGAAAAACAAATACGTTTTTTCGCGAGATAATAGTTTCCTTACAATAGTTCTTGACGTCGATCCATTGAGAAAAACCCCCAGAAATGGCAGTAAAAACAAGAAGGTTCACCGTGAGTGATTGACCATTAGACCTCTTTGTTCTTCGTGTTAACAACATTATAGAAATACATTTTGCGAGGTAACGTCAATCTAAAGAAAATAAAAACAGACTGAATTTAGAATAAGTGCTTAAAACATGACATTCATCGTTCGTTGGCATAATTATGTACGTAAAAAGAGATGATTTTTTTATTTATTAACATTCAACTTCTCTCTCTCTCTCCCCCGTATCTCTCTCGGTTATATTATTACATGTACAACAAAAAGTATGACAAATATTATTACAATAATTAATTAAAAGACTGTCGATTTCATTAATATGAATCTGCACGCACGCTTAATTAATAAACAAACACAGACACAAGACGAAGACAAAGTTCAAGTGGGTTTTCTCCTCTCCCCAGTTTGTATAACATTTCTTTGTACCCATTTGTCATTTGCTAGCACGGATATGTTTTCATCAAATGAACATACGGACAAACATTTACACACAAACATGTATACGTACACACGCATCGATAAAACAAACCAATACACCGACAGCACCAGACAAAGACAAAGTTCAAGTGAGTTTCATCTCTCCCTGGTGTGCATGTATGACCGCTCCCATTACTCTCATTTGTCAATTTCTAACTCGGACATGCTTTCATCGGATGAACATACGTACAAACATGAATCTGCACGCACGCACACTTAATAAACAAACACAGAACACAAGACGAAGACAAAGTTCAAGTGTATTTTCCCCTCTCCCCAGTGTGTATAACCTTTGCTTGTACCCATTTGTCATCTGCTAGCACGGACATGTATTTTAATCAGCTCCCCCTTAATACCTAATGAAGATGTTGTATTATTTATTTCCTAACCTTTCGGAACTCGTCTGCAATTTCTCTTTTTTCCCCCCATGCGCCACTACTCATCTCGCCACAAACACGGCGTTCTCTGTACCATGTACTACATGGTGTTTCCATAGCAACGGAGATACGGGGGGAAAAGGAGGGCCTCCAAAACAGGGTAGCAACGAATCCCTTTATAGCGGGTATCCATGGAAACCAGAGAGGGTGAAATTTGTATAAAGTGAGGGAAAAACAAACGCGTGCTGCGGAGATGCTCTCGAATCCAGGCGAGCGTTAAGTACCGATGCCATGCAATTGGTTGTTGCTGGATTTCTATCTCGATTAACCCTTTCGATGCTACGGTATATTGTTTCGCTAGAACACACATGCAGTCTCCATATAGACCACAGCCTGAGTATTATCAGGACCCGTCCTGAACCGGTTTAGGGTGGTTATGGGATGAAGAGATAGAGAGAAGGTGAAAATGGAGGGGGAAATATAGAAACAATATCAACAGAAATACAACGTTCTCGAAACAAATGTGAAGGACTTTGTATATACATGTCAAAGTTGTTTATGGAGTTTTGCCCTAACTCCTTATGATGAGGGTGGAAAAGAGAAAGTAATACAGATAGAGACTGGAAAGTCGACATTTAAAAGAGAGATATATATTTATGTATCATTAGAAATTCAAAAATATTTGTAGCCTATAGCTTGCTTTCAAAACGATCGTTAAGTACATGTACTTTCATAGTTATTGGATGAGTATCTACACAAAATTGAAATGTTTACGCTCTTGAAAGGAGCGTTAAGTACTTTCACAGGTTCTGTTTTGAAAGCGCGTACATATTTTCATTTTCTGCATTATTTTGTATTTATATCTGTTATCGTTTGGCTTCTCATTCTCAATCTCTAACCCCCCCCCCCCCCCCCCCACCCCCCCCCCCTTTTCAAACTGTAACGAAGACTTAAATCCAACATAATTTACGTTAGTAATTAACTTCTGAGAGCAGTGTATATACATTTCAAATTTCTTCAGATACATTTAGTTTTCTCTATTTTTACCTCGGCCTGTCAACATCTATCTCTAGCTCCCTTTCTGCAACAAGATTTATGACAACACTCATTCTTAATGCTCCCTTCGAGAGCGTGTATACATTTTTACAAATGTCTGCAGATATATATTCATCTTGTTATCTCTTTCTTCTTTAGAATCCTCAATCTGTATCTTTATCTCACTGGTTCAAACTTTAATGAAGACTTAGATCCAACAACAACCATGACAACCATAGTTTCATGAATGTTAAAAAGGGGAGACTGTGATAGAGGTTGACCAGTCAGGAGAAAATGTGAGAGATAAACAAAATTATCTACATAAAATTGAAATGTTTACAATATCGAAAGGAGATGAAGCTGCACCAGTTTCAGCCGATGCAGTGGATATTTAATTACTTCCTTAGGTCATTCTGGATTTATGAATGTTTAAAAAGAGAGATAACGGTAGTGGTTGAGAAGTCATGTTAACAACTGAGAGAAACAAACGTATCTATACATCAGATACAAATGTTTACGCGCTTGAAAGGAGAACGTTTGAAAATAGCTCCTGAAACAATGTTTAAGTACTTTAATAGATTTTGTTTGATTTGGGTCGAAATAAAGGTTCGAGATTGAAGATAGATGCAATTAAAGGATGAGGAATTCATGGGGAAGCAAATATTATGACAAAAATAACGATATCTGCAGACACGAAATGTACAGTTAGAGTGAATTCATGTAACAGGTTTCGTAACTGTTTAAGGTTGGAAACTTTAAATAAAGATATGTAGAGATAAATTAGGGGGAAGAAGAAAAAAGGATGATGATCATGATCATAATTTTCAGGAGATTCATAATGTAAATGTACAAAAATCCGTCGGGAAATTTCATGAAATATGAAACTCATCATCTCTGCTAAATGGTCGTGACATTTTTATTAATATATAAAAACGCATTATACATTATAATTCATTTATTCGTTTATGTGGCTAATTTACATTTGCCCAGCTATTGTGCCATCATGATCACGCTCGTATCAATTTAAGACTTTTGTTAGAGTTAGATTAGATACACGCATTATATACATTTAACTTCAGGTTAAATATAGAAATATATTATTTTCCCCGTCGCCTCATGTAAGCATTCTGTATAAGGAAAGATTAATTACAAAAGGCGATAAATCCACTATATAAAACAATTTGAATTAAATGTATACATATATATATATTTATGTTTTTTTTTGTCAATTTGAAGCTACGTATAGCTAGCTTTAAATCAAACATTTTGTTGTCGGATTCCCGTACGCTAGTGTACAAAATCGGACATAATAAACGCGATTTTCTCCAGGTTTCATACATTGGATTTAGCACCTTTTGTAATTAAGCTCTTCACTCATTTTTCAATGCATTAGATCTGGCGTAACACGTTTATTACACAATTTTGATTTTTTTTTTTTTTTTGGACAAAATTGCTGTAAATTGGGATTTGGGGATGTTAGTTACTCATCCTCTTTAATAGCTCGGTCACATATAACCGGATTACGTAAACGGATGCCCAACGGAGAGCAACATTTTCAATCCGTTCTTATGCGTTTCTTGTCCGTTCCTTGTCAGGCGATGTACGCTGTGGAATGTTTTGTGCATGAAGCAATGGAGATGACTTTCATCACCGGATAATTTAATTTCGCAAATTGTCTATTCGTCGGGCGTCCGTTTACGCTATCCGGTGATATGTGACCGGGCCTTAAAAAGTATTGTATTATAATGCGATCGGAAGCTATTTTTGATATAACAGGAAGACGACAATTCAAAAATTAACCCATAGCAACGATTACCATGATATACTATTTATTAAACCTATGGGAATCACACAGATATTATGAGGGAATTGGTTAAATTACAGTAATAACACAACATGTGCAACGTGACTCGGCTATTTCGCATAATGGGAGAAAATTAGCGTCTAATTAGGTGCAGATTATAATCTTCAAGGGAAAATCAATATACAAAATGCACGGTTCATGCCTGCTGACTTACAAGCAATTATAAATATTCTACGATATTTTGATTTTAGGCA
This sequence comes from Echinarachnius parma, assembly GCA_037951105.1. Classification (NCBI taxonomy): domain Eukaryota; kingdom Metazoa; phylum Echinodermata; class Echinoidea; order Clypeasteroida; family Echinarachniidae; genus Echinarachnius; species Echinarachnius parma. Next base: position 38,407 of record JBAMJV010000524.1, on the reverse strand, counting down.
AGATAAGTCCATTGCTTCATGCTCTATAACGTGTTGTCTGTTGAAACTCGTTATGTTCTTCTTCTTCTTCTTCTTCTTCTTCTTCTTCTTCTTCTCAATTCTTCTTTGTGGCTCCTGTTCTCTTGCCAAAGTGTACAAGTGTGTTACTATGTCTCGTGTTTCGCCGAGTGTGATTTCGCATCATCGTTTATTTTGTTTGAATGTCTTTTAATTTTTAACCTGCCTTTGTTTACGGTGAAGAAAGTTGACCTCCCATCTAGCCTACATATTTATTTATTTAAATAATGTTAGAAAAGTCTCTATTAACCATGCTATCAAAACGCGGGTGAACGTGCATTTGTGATTTATTGTATTATCATGATGTACTTCCCTTGTACGATTATGGATATCGAGGTCTCATACGGTTATCTATAGCCTAATTATCTGTTTATTAAGATGATTTAAATGTTTTAAAATATCTTAATCCACGTCCCCAGACACGCGAGTTTAATTTCGTTATTTCATCAACCAAGTTTGTCTCCTTCTCCTTTGACAAGGACGAGGATTGGTCAGTTATCCCGTTATCTAGTTCATTTATATGTTTATTTGCAGTATAAAAGAAAACAAAGTTTACTAAACCACACCGACCAACACGTGAGTGAAAACTTGTAGTTTATTTATAATTGACGAGCATTGGTCAGTTATGCCGTTATCTAGTTCAATTATCTGTTTATTTGCATGTTGAAAAAAAAGGGAAAAAAAAGTCTACTAAACCACACCGACCAACACGTGAGTGAAAACTTGTAGTTTATTTATAATTGACGAGCATTGGTCAGTTATGCCGTTATCTAGTTCATTCACTGTTTATTTGCATTATGACATTTTAAAAAAAGTTCTACTATTAAAGCCACACCGACCAACACGCGAGTGAAAACTTGTAGTTTATTTATAATTGACGAGCATTGGTCCGTTAGGCCGTTATCTATTTCATTTATCTGTTTATTTGCATTATGAATGAAAGAAAGTCTACTAAACCACACCGACCAACACGCGAGTGAAAACTTGTAGTTTATTTATATTGACGAGCATTGGTCAATTATGCCGTTATCTATTTCATTTATCTGTTTATTTGCATTATGAAAAGAAAAAAAAAAGTTCTACTGAACCACACCGACCAACACGCGAGTGAAAACTTGTAGTTTATTTATAATTGACGAGCATTGGTCATTTGGTCAGTTATGCCGTTATCTATTTCATGTATCTGTTTATTTGCAATATGAATGAAAAAAAGTCTACTAAACCACACCGACCAACACGCGAGTGAAAACTTGTGGTTTGTTTATAATTGATACTACGTGTACAATTAAAGGGACTTAGTATAACATTGTCCAAATCCTCAAAATCCAATTGGAATTCTAGCGGTTCCCTCATACCTTGTTGTATTAACAAAACAAAGCACAGGAAAGGTTTCGGTTTTTCAAATTTCCATTTTGTTCAGAAGATATTTACGATTGAAGTGTTCAGATTTTAAATTATCCACTGGACCGCGAAAACCGTGTACAAAGTGAGTGCAATGAGTTAGTGAATATCACATTGCATGTTTGCTCATTACTTGGCCATATAACGTCCATTTAACTTGAAATTTTCACACAACACCCAGTGGACATATCAGATAACAACAATTGTATCAACCACTCTTCACTTTTTGCACTTGTCAACAAAGTTACTAGATCCCTTTAAGAGTGTTGGCCTTTCTTGTCGGTTTCTAATCTATTTATCGAATTATTTAAATTATTTATACATAAACAAGTCTTTCAAAACCGCGTCTCCTAACACGCGAGTGGAAACTTGCGCTTTCTTAGGGTGGCCCAAAAAAAAACGGAACGGGGCACTACCCAAAATAAAGTAACAACATGATTATGTCCATCGGATAGGGTGTCTTTTCCAATGAAAACCGATACCAAGAACAGTCATTTTGGTCGTGTAGTTTTTTGTTTTAGGGCGCTGTGAGTGACACCATGTCAGGTTCCCATTTTTGTCAATTTTTACCAAGTCAGTGCCTGATAAATCGCACTTACTGCCCTCCATACAACGAGCAATACGCGCACCATTGTTAGTGTGCATTCAGCCGTGTACCGAGATAATGGGCATAGTTCCTTGATGCTATGACGAGCAGGAAGTGCGATTTATCGGGCACTGACGTGGTAAAAATTGACAAAAATGGGAACCTGACATGGTGTCACTCACAGTGCCCTAAGACAAAAACTACACGACCAAAATAACTGTTCTTGGTATCATTTTTCATTGGAAAAGACACCCTATCCGATGGACATAATTATTTTTCGTACCATATTTTGGGAAGTGCCCCGTTCCGTTTTTTGGGGGCCACCCTGTATAGTGTTGTACGTGTCCGATTAAAGTTGTCTAATCTATTTATCTGTTTATTTAAATTATTCATAATTATATTTGTTTTAAGGTTTTCAAACCACGACTCCCGACACGTGAGTGAAAACTTAATATTTGTGTGCGTGTACGATATAAGGTTGTCTAATCGGTTTATCTGTCTATATGCAAATTATTTATATAACAAGCGTGACTTTCAAACCACGTCTTCCAACACGCGAGTGAAAACTTATATTGTTTCATATTATTTTGTGGGCGTGTACGATTAAGGTTGTTTAATAGGTTTATCTGTCTATGCAAATGATTTATGTATCAAACGTGATCTTTCAAACCACGTCTCCCAACACGCGAGAGAGAATTTTTTTCTTTCTACTGATGCATATAATATCATGACCATCGGTATCTTTTGACCTCATCTTGTGTTTTTTAATTTTTTTAATAACAAATTCGGCTAATGAAGCACGTCCCCCAACACGTGATTAAAAAGCATGTACCAACTGACCTTGGTTTCCAACACAAGTACGATATTAAAAAAATAATTGTGTGAATGGTATAAATAGGACCGTAAGATGATAGAATTAGGCATTAATTGAAATCGAGTGATAAGCGAGAGACAACAAATCAAAGCCGGAGCAATATACGCCATTTACTGGACTGTCTATATACGCACCCTCCGTTTATCTCTTGTGGTACTATAAGTACTATTTGATACAACGATAAAAACTTCTTGGTCGTGGGAAGTAGACAACGACAACGAGTATTTAAGGTGGATCTTCTGGCAACAAATATAACTCGTCATCTTGTGGATCATCTTTTCAAATATATAACTCGTCATCAAACGACTATTCTTTCACGGATTGACATGTGCACTCGGCAGTGATTTCTCGTAAGTAATCATGAGAATTATATTTCTGAAATAAAAACAATGTTAATACTGTACGTTGTTATAGTCGTGGAAAAACAACGACGACGGGTTGTTGAAGGGTCGACCTCCTGATCAAACAATATACCTCGCCATCAATCCATCAATACCTACGGTGGTACTTCGAACTTTTATAGATCGTTGTGTTTTCGTAACTCATTCCATTTCAAGTATTACCTTTGCCCTTTCTTGTTTATCTCCTGGAAAATTTCCCTACAATAATACAGCTTCGTCAACGTGAGAGGAAGATGATGACTTTTTTTTCTTCTTTTTCATCTAGTAATTTTTTTTAACGGTGATGGGCGATGATACGAACAATTGAATTCGTCCAAATAATTGTTTACTGGAAAACCCTGCAGTATAATTATATAACGACATTATATCGAAATGGTGTATGTTGTTCTAATGATTTTAAATTGAGTACAAAAATCATGCATTGTTTTGTTTTATTTTGTTCCAGACAATATCTCTATATATAGTCACAAGAAAAACATACGGATACTTGTACGAAGGGGTGTATAGCTGGCCCGATATCTGGAGATCGCGTTCGAGTTGGCCCCTCAACTTTTTATAGCGTCATAGACGCTTTTATGTCCGTGTATTCACCGGTTTGCACTCTAATTCTCTAAAAACATAATAAAATGAACTAAACTCTAATACGTATATTTTCGTGTTTATCTTCTTCCAGAAAACACTGAAAACCACGACTACCTGTGCGATGGAGATATACCTCGTGGTCGCGTCCATTTCGGCCGCACTGACCCTCAGCGTCGTCCTAGCCGTCTACGCCTGCCTCTGTTACGTCCGTGGCACTCCGCTCCTGGGACGATCGGGCAAGGGGGGAGACACCTACCGGGATGAGGACGATCCCGACCCCGAGAGCTTCCTGCCCAAGACGCCCCTCCCCCTCCCCGATGAAGAGATGGGGGTCGGCGGCAAGCGCCCCGTCTTCAGGCGCTTTGATACCTCGTTAGATGGGTGAGTGCAGTAATTATCATTATGTAATCAGATATGGTTTCGAATTTGAGACGTGATTGGATGTCAAGCGCCCCTAGCCTGTGATCGTGCCATTACATAATCGTCTTTGCAAGGAATCAGTTGGGATTGGGCGAAACGGCCAGACCTTTCCATGTGTATAGTCTGATTCCCTCATTTTACATTTAAAATGCATATGAATTAAACGAATATATAACTTAAACGCTTGCCCGAGGTTTACCCGGCATAACAACAGCTAATGTGGATCGTGCAAGGCGATTCGAAGTATTTCATTGCATTTTAATGGGAACAGTTTATACAATTTTATACAAAATCGAACATTTTCCATTCGACCAATTATACATGACTGTAGTTCATCTTCAACTATGGAAACAACAACAAAACAACAACAGCAGCAACAATAACTGGTAAAAGAACAATAATACCACCACCACCATCAACAACAACAACAACAATAACAACAAAATCAACAAAAACAACATCAACAACGACAATAACAACAACAAAAAGACAGTGTTGTTTGTGCTTGTTTAGAGTACGATTCATTAATCTAATTGGTGAACAGTTCGTGCAGCTATCATTCTGTTCAATAAAAAAAAAACACTCGCGAGGGCACTCGTTCAAATTTCATTAGCCAGAACCAAAAATGAATGAAAGGAGACAATGATCGATCGTCGAAAGCAATTAGATAAATATTGATCGTCGCAAACATACGAAAACGTTAACAAAAATGTTAACGAAATTTGGCGGGGGGCCCGCGGGCTGGCATGGTAAGATGGTCACTAATGTTATCAGTCGTCTTCACCCCCCCCCCCCCCCCCCCCCCAGTCTTGTCTCTTCCTTGCGAACGTCACGAGAGAATCGCAGAGTGAAAGTGACTTTCATTCACATCACCCCACCACTCTTCAGAAAACTTTTCATTACTCACCCTTCCTTTCTCACATTCCATCACTCCTTCCAAGTCAATCTTACTTGTTATATACCTACCTGATCTGCTTCTTATTCATATGTGTAAACCTTTGTCCTTTAATTGTACATCTCTCTCACCTCGCTCTATTTTCTTGTTCTTCTCTCTGTCCTTCTGACATGTTCATTCTGTCTATCTTTCACCTTATCTCTTCCTCTCTATTCATACACCCTCCCTTTCTGTTTATATTTCTTCTTCCCTCTTTCGTATTACGTTCCATTGAATGTCATTCTCTGCCTTACCTGATCTACACCATTCCCTCCTTCCCCTTACTTCCTCCGTCATGTCCGTCATATCTCTTTTCATATCATCTTTCTCACCTCTGTCTCTCCTTCCCACTTTTTAAAATATTTTTTATCGTAATCTATATTTTGTATTAATTTATGTTACTGTATTTCCCTTTCTTTCTTTCATTCTTTCTCTATAACTCCGTTCTTCCCCCTCTCTACCTTTCCACTCATATACATTCCACTCTTTCTTCCTCACTCGCTTATAATTATTTATGTGTCACTTTCTCTTGTCTAATGTAACTTTCAAATTTGTTCTTCCAACATATTATCTGAATCAACAACTTCACCCTCTACACCGCTGTCACTCTTTCCTTCTCCCTCCCTCTCCCCCTTCCCCTCTCGCCTATTATTTCTTTCTCACTTTATTTGTATCTAATTTAACATTTTATGTTATTTTCTCTACATATCTTACATCCCCTCTCTGTCTCGTCATCGCTCGCTTATTATATATTTTATGTGTCACTTTCTATTGTCATCTTGCTCTCCCTACATAATGATCAGAGTCGACAACTTCATCATCATCTACACCACCGTCACTCTGTCCTTCTCTCTCTCTCTATCTCGCTTCCTATCTCGCTTATAATTTTCTTTATCACTTTCTCTAATCTAATTTAACTTTCAGTTTTGTTCTCCTGACAGGTCTGAACCCCTTTCCATAACCCCCCTCTCTCTCTCCCTATGTCGCTTATTATTTATTTCTCATTCTCTCTTATCTAATTTAACTTTCAATTTCGTTCTCCCTACAGGTCTGAATCGACAACTTCATCCTGTACACCGCCGTTATCTCTTTATGCCGCCAATTTTACGATTCCCAGAGGTAAGCACCCTACGAGGATTATATCACCATGGTGATGATAAACCATTATGTCGACGATAAAGCATTAGCACCTTCATCAATATTAATCGGTATCATCTCCATGTATATCGCTCTCTCAGTTATCTGCATTTAATGCTAATTTAGCATCAGCATCATCATCATCATCAATCATACATGTTAATTCTGGGCGGTGATGATATATAGATGATATAATTTGTAATAACTAACTCCCTTGCTAAATTATCCAGCATAATTATATAGATTCAGAAACATTCCCATGTTCAAGTTTTGGATAATGTTTCTCATGTATAATTGTTCGCAATTCTATTGAGCACACTGAGTGAATTTAGTATTTCACTACAAAAAGAGGATGATGATGATGATGATGATGATGATGATGATGATGACGACGACGCCAATAACGGCGATGATGATGATGATGATGATGATCACAACAATAATGATGATGATGATGATGAGAACGACGACGACGATGACGGCGATGATGATGATGATCACAACAATAATGATGATGATGATGATGATGATGATGATGATGATGATGATGATGATGATGATGATGATGATGATGATGATGATGATGATGAAGATGAAGATGAAGATGATGACGATGATAATCACAATAATAGTGAATTGATTTGATTAACATCCTTTTCCCCTCTTTTTCTCTCCCTTTCTGTTGTTTTCTTTTTCCAGCTCCACCGAGTGCATTGAGTGAATCAAGCCTCTCGCTCGAGAAACCGCAACCAGTCAGTCCAAGGACGCCCTCTATGAGTAGAAAGCTTGATCCGTCACAACTTGATCCAAGCTCTCACATGTACAAAGAGATTTCAGTAAGTACATTCATTCATGATAAATTAGAACTTACCAAGGATACTATAGCTTGCAAGTAACTCATTTTGTATTCATTCAGATTAATTTAGGGTCAGCTTTGCTATGCTTGTATCTGTTAATCAATTAAAATGACAATATTGTTGCTTTTAAGCACTCAATATGAAACAACACCTCAAAGCGCTTTACAATATTATTACACCGGTCATATAGGATACAAACATGACAATATCGTTCCACTAATATTTCATTCCCTACATGTACTTTACTTTTATTTATTTGAATTGTGTCTAAAGCATTTTCTTGTTCTCTTTTTTTTTCACACCCAAATAGTCGGCGCCCCGAAAGTTTTCCTACGACGGTCCCACGTTGGGCATCCTCAATTTCTCGCTGAAGTACAACTCTGAGATGGGACTGCTGACCCTGCGGCTGATCCAGGCCCGCGAGCTCCAACCCCGTGACTTCAGCGGCACGGCAGACCCTTACTGCAAGGTGTGCGTCACGCCGCACGCCGCTAAGACGTTACAGAGCAAGGTATATATTCTTTTACCATTTCGTACTTCATTTCTGAGAGATGAGATGAATTAATCACCTGATAGGCCCAACGAACAATGATGTTGAGGATGGCGGTGATGATGAGGATTATGATGATGTTGCATATCTTTATGGAGGAGATAAATATAAAATAATGATTATTTATGATGATAATGAAAACTATGATAATAATGGTGATGATGATGACGATATTAATGATGACGTCGCTGACTTTTCCTCGATTTGTCTCGTTTCATAGGTTCAACGGAAAACAGTCGTTCCCGAGTTCCAGGAGAGCTTCGTGTTCGAGATCCTCGAGAGCGACATCCACCGTCAGACCGTGCGCATCAGCATCTACGACTACGACCAGTACTCGCGGGACGAGTGCATCGGCGTGGTCGAGCTCCCGCTGACCAACGTCGACCTCAGCGAGAAGCTGGAGGTGTGGAAGGGGATCCGAGCGCCTCCCATGGCCTGCACCACCCTGGTGAGTTGAACCTCTGGCAGATAATTTTTTCGAACGATTTAACGGTGATTTTGTTACAAAGATATCCTTGCAAAGGTGCATGATGAAGAATTGTTGTCAGTATATATAATGCTAATTTATTGTCTCTCCGCTTTTACCATCTTCGCCCTGATGAATAGTTTTAATATGTGGCATTTTCTGAATTTGTGTCAGGTTCATATAGCTTCTGACTAGCAAGAACATTGGAAAGGTTTTCGGGAAAGAATCGCAATCAAAAGAGCTTCTATATAGCTTGGTGGTAAGAGCTCCGGTCCAGCAATCCGGAGGTCTGGGGTCCGAATCCCACTCTTTTTCATTTATCAAACATTCAAATAAAAATAGGTAAACATATAGTGATGTTCATGTGTTTGCTAACGTCTAACTGCAATGCGAATTACCTTATAAATATATAATTATATATAAATCCTTATTAATCAAGCTTTTAACCAATCAATGTTTCTCCCCTCTACAGTGTCCTTCGCACGAGCTGGGTGATCTGATGTTCTCTCTGTCTTACCTGCCCAGCGCTGAACGCCTTACGGTGGTTGTCTTAAAGGCCAGAAACTTGCGAACGATCAGCACGGCAGAAGGCAGGCAAACTGCAGGTAAATAACCAAATGTTCTAAAGGGATCTAGTAACTTTGTTGACATGTGCAAAAACTGACTAAAAACTGATACAATGTGTATTTCTGTGATATGATATATTCCATGAGTGATGTGAGACAATTCCCTGCTAAATGTATGTCATATGAACAAGTAATGAGCAAAAATACAAAGTGATATTTGCTAAACTCTTTGCACTAAATTTATACACAGTTAAAAGTCTTCCAGGGACACTCAAATCCGACCACTTCAATCATAAATATCTTTATAACGAAAGAGACATTCAGAACACGTAAAACCTGTTCAATTTTTCGATCGGTAATACAAATACAAAGAGGTATGTCAGATTCGCTAGAGTTCTAAGTAAGTTTTGTGGTGGTTGACAATGTTACTTAAACAAACTCCCCATTTTGTTCTTGCCAATACAGACCCCTACGTCAAAGTGTCCATCTTCTACTTGAGCAAGCGGCTGAAGAAGAAGAAGACGTCGACCCAGCATGCCATCCGCTCGCCAGTCTTCAACGAGGCCCTCGTCTTCAACGTCGACACCGACTTCCTCCAGCACCTCACCATCGAGTTCCAGGTCATCCACGAAAACCGATTCGGACCCAATGAGGTGAGCCTTGTAGTTAGTTGGTAGATTGGGTGCAGACTAGTTACCAACAAAGTTAATGTTTTGTATAGTTACTGTATACGCCATATATTTCGCGTAGGCCATATTTTTTGTTTCGCGAATCGGGACTTTACGACAATTTCGCGAGTGGTTAAATTCGCGTTCGGTTGTTACCAACACGCATTCATGATGTGTCTTGAGAGAGATTATAGTGCAGTAATGCATGCAATACACGAACGTTGTTTTGCATTTGGTGTCAATATTAATTTAGCGTGTTGTTAATTTCGCGATTAACAAGTGATTCGCGAAATTCGCGAACATAAAACCCTCGCGAAATTAGCCAACATAAAACCCTCGCGAAATATACAGCGTATAAAAGTAGGTAGATTGGATGCAGACTAGTTACCAATAAAGTTACTGTCTTGTCCAGCACGTCTAACGCACCATCAACTTAGCAAACCTTTCCCAAATTTGCTGCCAACTCTCGCACGCGGTTCCCTTTTTTCCCCTCATGACAGAAGGGTCCTCCGCAGCCGCATTCTATATGGTGTAGTACGGTTGTTTTTAATACTGAAGTCGAATTAGTTTCGTGTCTTGGTGATGCATAGATGAACGATTAGGTCCCGAAATGGTGCTTCAATGCTTGTGTGATGTTGCTGAAACTGCAAAGGCTTGTTGAAAGATAACCTACATAAAAAAAGTATACAGTAAAATTGAATATCGATCCTACTTTCAAACTCAATTCAACAAATGAGGATCTTATATAGACAATATTCAAAATAAATGTATTGAAGAAAGATGTTTGTAATCATGTTCTTATAAAAGTTTCCATTTTGTTTAAATACTGTATAACCAAATTTAATCATCTCATTAAAATACGCTATATATTTTATTTCATAACTTAACTGACAACGTAAAACTATTGTTCACCCCTGTTCAGGTCCTGGGAAAGGCTATCGTCGGTCCTGGAACGACCGGGGAAGAGCTGGCCCACTGGGACGACATGATACGGTCCAGCAACAGGCCCGTGGCGCGGTGGCACTGCCTTATTCCATGAGGACCGACCACCAACCAGGTCCTAGACCGCCACCATCAAGTATCACGACTTGTCTGCAATGGTTACATACATTGTAAGGATGAACCGCATTCAACAGAACATGCACTTACCATCGATCTAGCGCCATTTATTTTGGGGAAACTTCCTTGGATTCGCGCGAAAAAAAGTGGTTGGAAAATGCCCTGTTACGTTGCATGCATGTCTATTCAACATGCGAGTGGGAATTTGTAGGAGGCGACAGGCGTAGCGTGGATACCTAGTTGTTGAGGCGCGCCAATTTTCATGGTGCATGCTCTAGACTATCTCTTCCCCCTAACGTTGTTATGTTTATTGTCAAACTATTTGGGGAAGGGAGTCGTACTGACTGAAAAGAGACTTTAGCATGAATATATTAGTTGGAATCTCTCGGTTAGGGGCTGTACATCCCAATTCCCGTCTTGTGCGCTAATGCTTATAATACATACAGGCCTGACAGGGGAAGATTAACATGATGAATGTAAGTCTATGATCATGCAGATTCAATTAATTTATATGGATGAAGGATTCAAGTACGAGAGGAGGGGAACATGAGAATGACACGCGTCGGTAATCCGAGCAATGGAGCATTGCGATTGGACCGAGAAGTCAGTCACGTGACAGTATCATGCACGCAAGATGTGACTATTGATTGATGATGGCAAGATGTAAGTGTCTGACCAATCACATCGTATGATCAATTTGATTTGCTTACAAGATTTCAAGCACATGCGCGATACATGCGGGTATTCGACCAATTAGCGCGAAGGAACGACGTGGTTCGGGTGCGTATGTTCGACCAATGAGAGACGGGAATGTGGGACGCTAAGATTTTAATTTTATGCTACGAAATCACACCGGTGATATATTGATTATTTTTATTGGAATAAACATTATTGATCGATCATAAAAGCAAGTAAACTTCACTCGGAAACAATTTTATTTTATTTTGGTATAGCTCATGTTTGTTCATACCCTCGAACCAAAATGTAATGACCACAGTCTGGTTGATGGCTCAAGTATGCCACCAAATAATTTGTCATCGGGAATAAATCAGCGGTAGAGCACCCATCTCGTAATCAGGATGTCTCGTGTTCGATCCTCAAGGATGCGCCCCCTTCTGTAGCTTTCACTAAGTCGTGCAGCATCATGGAAATAGAAACGGAGCTGGGCGTCACCCGATGTGCCAGAAGACATGGGGAAGACTTAAAGGGATCTAGTAACTGTGTTGGCAAGTGCAAACAGTGATGAGTGATTAATAAAATGTGTATTGGAGTAATCTGATATGTCCACAAAGTAATGTGTGACAATTTCACGTTAATTGGATATTTTTTGGCTGAGATATAAGCAAAAATGCCTAGTGATATTCACTAACTCATTTTACTTACTTTGTACACGGCATGAAATTATCCCGTATACAATTTTATATCTGAACACTTCAATCGTTAATATCTTTTGAACGAAATGGAAATTTGAAAAACTGAAACCTGTCCCGTGCTTTTATTATTAATATCAATATGAAAAAGGTATGAGAGAACCACTAGAGTTCCAAGTAAGTTTTGAGGATTTGGACAATGTTACGAAGTCCCTTTAAAGAGGTTGTGTCGCCACGCAATATGTAGGTTTTTTTTCTCTAATAGATCACAGGGGACGCAATGATATACGTACCGTCCCCCGTACGTCGCGCGTTCTGTACAATGTAGCTTAATACATACGCTATAGAGTGTTGCGTACGTGGCCGTGGATGTCGCGGATTTCACTGGTTTTGCCCTGAATTAGCCGACTCGGTAAATTTAAACTGCCATTTGATGCAATGACGTTGATAGTCACATGACTTTATTAGAGGGCATCCTCTCGTTCGACGCAATCGACGAATTATGTTTTCGTAAAAATAATACGGAACATCGTTCTAAGAGGAGAGATTGGCGATGTTTGATTCATTTGATTTTGAAACCGTTTGACAGAAAGAATGAACAGATTACGACCAACTTCCCCGAGGGCTGTTTTATTAATTAAAACTCGAGGGTTATGGAAGAACTTTAATAACTGCATAATAGTTATGCTTAGACAGTGAATAAGTTATCACCCTGATAGTGTAACGTTATTATCAGATCATCGAGGATGTCATTTGGAATTTGTGGCGATTTATAGATAGTATTTTGTTTTTTGGTTTTCTAAATCCCTCATGAGGGGTTTAAGCAGTCGAATTTGAACTGCATTTCTTAAATGTGTATTTATCATACATACATTAAAACTCATAACGATTGTATATTCACAATGGTCAGAATTCTCATCAGCGGATTAAGTTTTGCACTCGGTTAAATCACATATTTTATGTGATATATTTAGTCTATGGATTACATTTGGAATAACTAAGAACATAATGTTTAGGGTTTATTTGCAAACACCGATAAACAAAATTTACCCCCAAAGTTCGAGAGAAATGTGATTAAACTTGCTGAAAGAAAAAAACGAAGATAAAAAGAAAATATGTGATACTTTTAAGCATATCTTCAAAATATACCTTAATATACAATAAATAAAGTATCATTACATTTTACAAAACAATTATATTCTGTTATGAGATGGTTCGTTACTCTTTGACATGACAAAAATAGCGTCTATCGGTTTTGCATCTACACTCTTCCGAGTTGTTTATTAAACATGGCACTAATATAACCTTGGGTTAAGTTTAACACCCTGATGAGAATTCAAGCCAATTGGGTAGTACTCGCACAACATGATTAGCCAGAAATAATTATCACTGCCATGTGAAGCACATCATTCTGTGTCGAGAGTCGAGTGTCGAGATTGGGGTTTAATTTGAATGTTAACCGGAGTGTAACATCTGCACTGATATCATCATTATTCACTGCATACCTCACGTTTTTTATGATATTTCCCCCCCTTAATAATTTACATAGATTATTTATGTTATATTTGTATAATGTTATATTTATGTTCACTAACATGAGTACCAAGACACCTTTAGTTTAATAAATGTAGTAATTATCCAAGATTTTAACTCATATTTATAAGCAGGTTATATAATTTAATTTAATTTCATTGATTGTGTTTTATTTTCATCTCCAACAGAATAAAAAACAGTAATGAAAATAACATAATATATATTTTTTATATAAATGTGTGTATAATTATAGTTCAGGTTCTACACTGTTTTCCATATAATTCAAACAAGATGATACATTAAAGTGATCCATTAACATTTTAAAATTCAACCAAAATCACTTGGAGCGTTCACACTTCTCTTGTATCTTGTTGTTTACCTTATGGTAACAAAAGAATGAAATGGATTTGGATTTTTCAAATGTCTTCCTAATTTATGGAGATATTTAAGATTCAATTTGAAAGCGTCTGTAGTTTGTTACTCAAGTGGAAGGGTGCCGGTCTATCAATCCAGGGCCCCGTTGCAGAAAGAGATAAAAATCGATTGTAATTTGAATTAATTGTAGGTCAGAAAAATTACGCGTTTCAACCAATCAGATAAGCGCATTTAGAACACATGATCTGACATACAATTAATTGTAACTTACAATCGATTGTATCTCTTTCTACAACGGGGCCATATAAGAGGTTTTATTAGGTTCGAGTGTCGGGAAAGAATATATGTGGCTGCTCTTTATTAATTGTATAGATACGAACATGAATTAATAAATGTTACCGTAACATATTGATATAATATATATGTAAAAATGTATTGCTGCATACAGGAGAAAGGTAAACTACTAAATACTAGTAACTTACCAATCGATTTTATCTTGTTAAAGGTAACGTAAATTAAATTACGAATTATTACTTGTAATCAGACACAAAATTAGCAATGCTGTACGGTTGCTATATTTGAATAACAATATTTTAACGCTCGATATTACTGCCTGTAACAAGATTAAATTAAAACTACATAATGATCGGTTAGAGAAATACTTAGCATTAAATAATGTATTTATTTATTTATTTATTTATTATTATTATTTTTATTTTTTTTTTGGGGGGGGGGGGGGTACAAGCATCCTCCCATTATGGGGGAAACGTATTGCCCCTATCGTTGTTTTAATCTTTTGAAAATAAGGTTATGACGTGTTTGTGTTTAATGTTGCCTTAATTTGTTTGCGAATGTGATTTGTAGTGTACATTTTGTACAATAAGCCATATTTTTGAAACCGAAAACTATCAACAGTACTCAGCAGATGTTCATCTCTTACACAAATTAAGAGTCTTAATTTATGATAATTTGTGATAATTTATATCATTATATCATCTGTGGGCAATGTGTCTCTTTCTCCCTGGAGGGTGATGAAAGCAACAGTAATACTTTTAAGATGTTTGATTATGATCTTGATCACATAATTACAGTATGTGCAAAGAATGAGAGTATTTTGCTGGCATTAGCTTGTTTTTCTTGCTCAACGACAACTGTTTATTCATGAAGCCTCGAGCAATATTATGACTGTCCAAACGCCTGGTTGCGTTAACAAAAACAAATTACAATATTATATTTATGTTCTACATTGCAATTAAATGTACACGTGGAATACATGTCTGTATTAAAAATATATATAATATATATCATTATAAAATAAGTCAATGTTTCCTTTTCATTTGAATTTATTCATATTCAGTATGTTTGGTGTTGAATTGAAAGGTTTAAATATTTCAAGTTATTATCTCGATATTTTGTATGATGTATCAGTATGTGTGTGTGTGTGTGTTCTCACGCCGGCATTCTTGTGCGGTCTCGTGTGGGTACAATTATATACTTGTGGGGTATTTTTTCCTTGTGGGGAATAAATCATAGACCCCACTAAGGAATAGCCTTAAATCGGCGTATTTAGCTATGTGACAAAATCTTGAGACTGTGCCCCATTAGTGATACTTGAGGAAATTTTTTTTATAAGGAGGACGTACGTGCTGACAAAAAAAAGCCAAATTAAAGAGAATTGAAATTGGCAACAATAGTCAAGTTTGAATGATTGCCATAAAATAACAACAACATCAACAACAACATGTTGTCGAGTCCGGACTCGGACTCGCTTTTGATGGTCTCGTGACTCGGAGCCGAGTCACAATGTAAAATAAATGGGGAAATTGCTGTTTCTTTGGGGACTCGGTCTCGGAACTTGAAGACTCGACTACAGCCCCCGGGGTGTTTCACAAAGATCCAAAGTTGAACTTAACTCTAAGTTGGACCTAACTATTATGGAAAGCCATTAGTTGCTTTGTAAAGTTGTTTTGTAAAATTGTAATTGTTCTTATGAAAAGGCATAAAGTTTGATAAATTTGTTAATTTTGTAATTTCTTATCAATGAGCATTGATATGATTGATATAAATTGTTGTTGGAAGTTTCAAATACATATTTTTTGTTTGCTGTTGGATATGTTTTTTTTAAGGCTACAAAATGGCTTTCCATTATTGTTAAGTCCAACTTAGAGTTAAGTTCAACTTCGAATCTTTGTGCAACACCCCCCTGGAGCACGTTCCCCAAGGCCCCTAAAGCTACGCTA
This sequence comes from Echinarachnius parma, assembly GCA_037951105.1. Classification (NCBI taxonomy): domain Eukaryota; kingdom Metazoa; phylum Echinodermata; class Echinoidea; order Clypeasteroida; family Echinarachniidae; genus Echinarachnius; species Echinarachnius parma. Next base: position 22,331 of record JBAMJV010000524.1, on the reverse strand, counting down.
CTGGACTCACTGTTTACATGTGGCGTGGATATGGGGACATTGGGGGGGGGGGGGGGGGGGGCGCACGGGTTCCCAAATAATCTCACAATATAAAATAAAAGAAAAAGAAAGGGGATTAAGAGGACACATTGGGGGATACACATGCAGCCATTAATATTAAACCAAAATGGGAAATGGGGGAAATTTTAATACAAACAGTGGACCCCCGAAGTAAATGTTGACTGTAAGTTCAAACGGTCATGCAATGGTGTATCATAATGTATACTGATTACTGATTGGTACCACATCACATTTTAGTGTAAGCACGATTTATGTATTTTGTCTTTAGGTTACCTATATTTGTTTTGAAATTGTTATGTCATTGACACAAACATTTCAAAATCATTTGACAAAATGATTAGGGGCGTGAGGGCGGGCCCAATGCCCCCAGAGCTACTACACTGCAAACAACAATAACACCTGAGACTTCTCAAACCAATGTTTACAAACTCTTTTCCCCTCTTTCTTTTATTTAGAAAGACTAGCCCGAGCTACGCATACAAAAGAGGTTACGGAGCAAACCTTTATAAATGCCAACGACGATTCTATGTCAATAGGACCTGACAAGAATGCAGCAGGGGCAGCGCCGGGGCCATGGGGGCCCGTGCCCCTAAGGATTTGATCAAAACGATAACAACAAAATGGGGAAGTCCTTTACAAAATAACGAAATACATAGAGTGTTCCCCAATCATTATTGTGAGACCCCCCCCCCCCCCCCCCCCCCCCCCACCGTCAGACAGACTTCAAGCATTGACGAGGGAGGGGTGAGGAGGAGCCCACTCTACACTTTTAAAGTGATTTCCTTTTTCACCAGTAATCCCTGTTGGAAAATAACAAACATAAACAAAATCCACAGGTCTAGCACAATGTTGTTCATATTTGTTTTGTTCTTTGCTTCCTTAATTCCCCCCCCCCTCCCCTCTATCATGTTTATATCCCGTTTCTATAATCAGTCATGTCCCTCCCACTTTGTGTATCGTGCATACATAGGCGCGTAATAAGTCAATATGAGTTAGGGTTAGGGCTGTATTTTTGTACGAATGTAACCATAACCCTAACCCCAACCATAACTATATTACTCTTATATTTAAAACGAAATGCTAATGTTTTGGGAGGGGAGGGGAGGGGAGGGGAGGGGGTGGGAGGGGTGGATTAAGACACCCACAGTCTCTGGGGTTGCGCTAGTTGGGCCTCTGAATAGGGCTTGACTGGATCTTCACAGTGAGTGCATGTATACAAAAGATTTGGGTACAAATGAAATGCACGCTTTGACAGTTATACTCAAAATAGAAAGAGAGGATCACTCTAGGCTGGAAGGAGGGCACGACAAATGCTCTTGGAATAAATATATCCACTCTAAACATTCCATGCATAACGAAACATCGACGGGGAATTCAAGTAGTCATATACTGAGAGATATAAAACGATAACATCGCTTCGGATCGGATTATATTGCTGTACGAAGGACCGTGATCGAAATACCAACATTATTTTGTACAAGTGTTTTATTTTGTTGCTGGAAGTTGCAATCGCTGCCTCGACCTTACTGTTTACACGGACATTTCGTTTTGTTGAATCGGTGGATAATTGGTAAACACACGTTTATCAATTGGGTACAAAGTGCCAAATAAGAGTTCAAAGTGTACCGATAGCCGACAGCTTCTTACGACTACAGTACATGCGGTGGAGTGGCGGTCCCGTGGCGGTATTGGTTGTGAATGTAGTCTGCTAAAAAAAAATTATGATTGCGAATAGTCCGCACGATCGTTAATAAACGCGGGAACTTGTACATACAATTTTTGTGAACTGGTAGTCAACGGCGTATTTCGTGCGGCGATACTTTTATTGTATGCATCATCTTTTGCCGATTAACGTACAATTTCGGTGATCGATATGTTGTGATTAAGATCGACGCAACTGCCCTGCCTCCACTGAAGAAACTTTTGAAGAAACTTACAAAAACTCTATTGATTAATTATTGTAAGGCCAGTAATTATACCAAAGGCGTGTCGTCTGCTTGATACTATACCGTGGCTGATTCGCACACTAATGATGGCCGATTTAGGTAAGCTCTCTCGCATTTGTATCGCTAATAATCGACCAAATGTGTTGTAGTTTGTATAGTTCGGTGTAAAGTACTATCGATTGATAGAAGTCTATCGCAGTGCACATACATACTATAACCATACACCGTGAAGCGTATACGGTAACTTCTAAGACTGATATTCAAAATTGACATGCTTTTCTAAATAGGTCATAGCTTTCCCAACTCTCTCAAGTCTCAACTACTAGTAAATACGACCTCCTTTTCTCTAAGTTCTCTGTCTGTAGTCCCTGCACACATATTTTGGGATAAAAAGATCGTTTTTTGTGTTGGAATGTACACGCCCCCGGCTACAACAGTTTGACTATTGTCGCGATGACGTGTGCAATGGAATGTGGCCATACAAAATCACTTGTGTGTATTGAATAGAAACGTATAAAGCGGTATTATTTTTCATGGAATAGTCCAAATGTCCGAGTATTTGTGCAAGTTTGTCAACAAAATATCAATCAACGGGTAGCCAACCGATTGACACTAATTATAGATGATTGTTTGTTATCTATCCAAAACAGCGCTCTCCAATAACGGTAATAAGAAAATTGCAATTTCATCGAAATAATTTTTAATTTAACAAAAAGTAAGGGCTCTTTCGATTTATTTAAATTCAATTAATGTAATTCACTATCTTTAATAGAAAGTATATCATTTAGCCCCATACAAAATGTATTTAAAATACTTTTGTTCACATGGAACAAAAACGAATGTCTGACATAGCATGAAATGAAATTTTTCAATTTTCAGTACAGATATTTTCTACATAACCCAAAGCCAAATGGATACATAAATCCAGTTATTATTCTATGTCCTCCCTTTTCCATAAGCAGATTTTGGTCGCAAATGAAGTCTTATTTCACATATATTATTACTTCTTCTCGTCCGTCTAACTTTTTGTCGATATTGGTTTGGTGTTGTTTTTTTAAGAACTATACAAATAAGGATACTCTCTTGTATGTACCGGAGAACAGTTCTGCAAATACTCAAATGGGTTTCGTGAAAGGATTTAGGATTTTACACAATAATAATTTCTTGAAAAGGGGATTGTTTAAGCATTGTTAAGTGGACCGGTAAGAGCGTACATGTGTAATGTGTAATACGATTATAAGGGTCGCCATTCACAATTTTCCTTTCACTGGTTACGTAAGAAAGGCGTTTCTAAATATAGTTTCTAAACATTGACAGAAGTCTCGTTATATGGGGCCCGTTTGATCGACTTTTTCTAGCAGAGAATCAGTAGTTGTGATTAACCCGTTCCCTAACTTGATTTTGCAATCCCCGTATAGAGTTCATACAGAACCCCGCAAGGTTCCCGATAGAGTTCATACAGAACCCCGCAAGGTTCCCGATAGAGTTCATACAGAACCCCGCAAGGTTCCCGATATAGTTCATACAGAACCCCGCAAGGTTCCCGATATAGTTCATACAGAACCCCGCAAGGTTCCCGATAGAGTTCAAACAGAACCCCGCAAGGTTCCCGATAGACAACATGAGTTTCAGGCTAATATAATGTTTATCACGTGAAAAGACATGAAAGCTGTTTTTGTCTAAAACACGTTCAATAAACTGATTCTGAGCTATATCCGTCTATAATAAGTATTAGACACACCCTATATTTGGGAGTGCTTGTCGCTTTGTTTGGCGGTAAGACATTCAACTATACAAATAGCCCTTGCTAGAAATGTACCTTTTTGCCTTGTGGCCCAGTCGGGCAAGTAAAAACAAGATTGTTCAACTTTGAGTGGCCCGAAACCTAAATCTGGTGGCCCCAAACAAAGAAAAACATAACAAATACTGTAGAATTGGATTGCCCAGGCCAGCGGGCCTATGCTAATTTCGAGCTCCAAAAATAGTCAGTCAAATTTTGACAAGTTAAATTATGCTTTATAGTCATTCTGTGGTATATGCTCGGGTATCACATAACATAACAAAAAAATGTTCAGAGATCATCAAAACGATACAGAATGGCAAAAACGTTTGGGTAGAACTATCTAATAAATAATAAAAGTGTAATTACTGACTTTAAAGTATGATGACTAATTTAATCCTCTTTAAAAGAGGTTTATAATTATGTTCAATTTACAGAAAATGAGATATTCTGTTGGTTTGTTGGAAATAGAATGATGAATAACATTTTACGTCTATTTAAAGAGACACTTTTCCTCAGGGAAGATATTTCATTGACTTCTTTACAGCTAAGTCGCCTCCCTAAAATGGGACTTATTCGCTGATTAACCCACGTATCTATATTATGATGAATAACGTTTAAATTTATGTAAAGAAACGCATTTCCTCAGGGGGCATATTTAAATGAATTATTAATATCATTCAAATCGCCCCCCCAAAAGGAGGAGAATTTTGTGATATTACATCTAAATTGTATGTGAACGTAGTTTTCAAAACACATCCTTGAAGTTGCACCTTTGACCTTTGGCATATTACGGCAAATTGAGAGTACAAATTGAAAAATCGTAATAATTTACTTCGGGTCTAAATTTACCTGTCAGTATAGAGACCCCCTAAGGCCGCGGATAATAAGTAAAAATATTAAAGCGCGATGAAAACCCTAGCGATTTCTTATTTTCCTTCATTGTGGCGATGAATAATAGGAATAAACGGTGAAAACTTTAGCAAAATTGTTCAACATTAGAATCCTGCATGACGCTTGTTTTTTAGAAAGTAGAATTGTACTTATTTGTATTTTTTACATTTATTTATAAATCCACGTTCCACTGATTTGTTGTCATAATACAATGCGTAGGTAATTATATTGCAAACATTTAGCCAAAGCTTAAACAATTTTCCAGCACTTTAAAGAAATTTGATTTGTGTTAAAATGCCATATAATAGGCAAGCTACTCATGCATGATGACGTCACAATAATTTAGCACTAACAACTTGGAGAGAAATTCCCGTAAGACCAAGGATCAAAGAATCATAGTTGTCTTACTTCTTGACCATGTTGCTCATATCTTTATCCATTCGCCCTGTACCATAAAACTGATAACAATTTAGGGTAGACCTATCCTTTAAGATAAATACATATTCTGTCGTTTTGACGAAAGACACCTGAACATAAAGTTTCAGTTTTAGTTTTCATTTTCAACATTTCCCCTCAAAACGATATTTATATTATATAAACTTTAACGGATTATTACATTCATTATTACGAAGGCCTAATAATAGGATGAATACGACATTCGGTTCATTTTCCAAATTAATATATAGGAGATGACTATAATATAGCAACACTTTTATATATAATGTTTTACGATTATGGCATTTCCGATTCATTATATTTCTGAACATCACATTCAATATATACAATTTTGCATAACGACATGCAGGTTATTTAACCACTTGAGGAGGTCCGTGCAGTGAACATTACGAAGCAGTTTGGAATTTATATCAATCGCCTTTTTAATTTGTTGATTTTGTTTATCAATAACCTTTGAAAAGCCAAAGTCTGATTATCTTGGTCAACATAATTATTGTATTATTGACTTAAGGTTGGGTAGTTTTACAATCGTAGTGAACACTCCTTAATTCGCTTAATTTCTCATTTATAAGAAAAAGTTATCTGTGATACTATAATTCAACGTTATAATCCGTTTTAACGATTTGTAAATATACAGTGATATAATTATACAAAGCGAAATTAAATACTAAACATTGGTTTCTGTCCTAACGTGTATGCATTGCTGGTATGCACATTTCATTCGTGATCATATTTATAAACATATATATAATTTGTATGACCCTAGTGAATTATCTGGTTAAATGTGGCGACAATGTTGAAGAGGTTATATAATCTTATATATTCTTTAGTAAGTTTGTTGCCATTATTTAGTTTTTATCGACTTGAAGACTATGTTACATGAGATGTAGATTTTAATTTCCCATTTGATTTAAAATCAGTATAAAACAATATTAATTCGGCCTATTTAAAAGAAAATAAGAAAATGAATGAACTGATCTGAACAATAAGTGAGTGAAATGCATTTCTTCAACAACCGTCTTTTCGTCACGCATTTACCCCATATTCCCATAATATTAAGGGCATGTAAATATGTACATTTATGGGTGATCTATACATATTTCGAACCCAGAGTATGCCCATCGCGTTTTTCCTTCAGCAAGAAAATGTATCCACATTTGCTGCTCTCCACCCAGGTGTATAAATGGGTACCCGGTAGGATGGAACGTAGTTCCTTAGCATTGTGTGCTCCAAGGTTGCCCTTGACTGGAATGCTCCCCAGGGAGTGGAAAACGTGCACTTTGTGTGCTGGATTGATTGCAGAATGTATCCGATGACCGGGGTAATAATACAATTGTAAAGCGCTTAGAGATGATTATCAATCAGATGATAGGCGCTATATAAATCGAAGACATTATTATTATTATTATTATTATTTTCACAGAACTCAATTTAGAGATGAATTGAGTAACATTTTAGCTAAGATATACTTTTCAGCTCCTACATACATGTCTATTTGCGTTCCGAATTTCAAATGTAAAGTCCATACTGTAATAATGAAGGCTGCCATTTTATTTTACTTCGAAAATTGTGTTATGCCTTACAGATAGTACTCTAGCAACATTCCGTTCAAAGACCAATTTCGGAAGTGAAATGAACCGAAAATTATCTAATATGAATATGGATATTGTGTAGTATTGTCATGTTTTCAATACGTCCTCACATTGTTAAAGGTATTGTGATAATCAAGCAGTACAACCAAATTCATGGGTGTTTTTTTTAGAGTACAGACGTTTCCGCCATTCCATTGCGATTATTCCAGTTTATAGCACACATTCACAGATGTTGTGTTATGTCGGCCCCTTTATTCAAATAATACCCAACTCACCTTATCATCAGGATTATCAGAATTTTGTCATCACGTAGATTTGCACAAATTGAAAACGCATCTTATGGAAGTCCCCGTTCAAGTTGAAAATATATAACCATCATTTTACAAAAATGTATTTTTATATTTTTAATTATCTGTGTGTCAATAGGTTATATTATGTGTTTTAAGAAAAACAATTTGGACTTACATGTCTTTATCATAATCTGTATAGCATAATGATGTATAAACGTGTTGGTTAACATCAATACACATAATGAAGATCCCGTGTCGCATCGGTGTTATATGTTGATGCGTTTAAATCATCGCTGAACTGGTAAGGTCATGGTATAATAAATAAATAACAATACTAATAATGTTATAACTTCTTCATCTAGTTTATCATCCATTTAATATTTCATTAAAACATAGGGAAACTGACCAAACATATATAATATACATGATAATGATACAAATGTCCATTTGCAGATGAGTTTCAGAGGTATTGCCTGGACTCTCACAACAGGCTCTGAACGCGATCTGAAAGGAGAGTTCTCCTAGATCGCCTGGTCAGAAGATGTCGCGACATCAGACAAAACAATACTTTAATAACTCATTGTACGAGTCAAATATTTTACTGATTCAGACCCAGATGAATTAATATTAGTCTACAATATGTTTGTTCGTTTGTTTGTTTGTTTATTTGTTTCTTCCTTTCTTTGATTTCTTCTTTGGATGGAATAAGATGACTTTAGATGTCAGGCCAATTGACGAACACCATAAGCTCCGGTCTGAAAGGGGGTGTTCCCAATCTGACTTTGTTGAGTATGTCTCGTTATTAAACAACACACTTGCTAAGTCAACGAAGTCGTCCTCTTTTCATTACTTTACATTTTATTGTATGCTTTTTTATATATGGAATTAGACGAATTCCAGAGGTCATGCCTGGACGCTCACAACAAGCTCCGATCTGAAAGGGGAGTTCCCGAGCTCACCTGGTCAGAAGATGTGGCGACTTTCTCAAGAAACTGGGCGGAGAACTTGTCGGATAGGGGGTACTTACAAAACAGCGACAACTCAGGTAAATTATTTAAACAACTTGTTTTATTCACATTTTTTCTTCTACATCCAGTCACACCATCTGTCAATTTTCCTCCTCCTCCTCCTCCTCCTCCTCCTCCTCCTCCTCCTCCTGTTCTGGACCTCTGTTCCTCTCCTCCGTCTGTGCCTTATTACCACGATTCTTCTTCATAAAAAAATATTAATTATACGAAACAAATCTTTTGTTGTTGTTGTTATGTCTAACAGTTTTGGGCGATAACATCATGATGACGTCGGTGGTGACCACGTGTTGCAAAAAAGGCTGGAAAGAGAGACTAATTTCTGTCTACCCAACCTCCTCTCCTCCTATGTCCTATCACTCTTCTCCAAAAAGTCATACATATTATAAACCTTTTATTTTGTCCTATACCATGCAGTATATACTCAGTTTTCGGCAAGAACATCCTGCTGATGACGTCATGGGCGTAGATACTTACGTAATACCTATTCATCAGGGGGGATGATTGAATAGATCATCCCCCCTGATGAATAGGTATCAATGACAGATCTACGCCCATGGATGACGTATATAGGAGGAGACCAAGTGGAGCTCAAATACTTGAAAGGAGGGGCTAATTTCTATCCACCTCTCCTCCTCTTTTCCAATGTCATATCACTCTTCTTTAAAAAGTCATACATATCATAACCCCCTTTATTTTGTCCTACTCACAGTTTTCGGCGAGAACATCTTGCTGTCGTCTGATGACGTTGGTGGTGATCAAGTGGTGCTAGAATGGCTGGAAGGATCGAGGCTAACTAATGTCCTGGACCTCTTTTCTCTCCTCCGTCTGTGTCTTATTACCATGATTCTTCTTCATAAAAATAGCAATGATATTAAAAATAAATCTAGTATTTTTTGTCACACAGTTTTCGGCGAGAACATCTTGCTGTCGACTGATGACGTTGGTGGTGATCAAGTGGTGCTAAAATGGCTGGAAGAGGAGTCGAATTATAACTACGACTGGGAACGGTGGCAGAAAGGTATTTACCATTGCATTACCATTGTTACAAACAACAAATAATAATAATAATTTGAAGGGGGAAAATGGAAAGAGAAAAAAGGGCCATAATGGTACAAATAAAAATTGCGTTGTTGTATACCGTTTAATCATTATTCCCATGGTAGGTCACTGGTTGCAAACATTATCAAGAACATTTGTCAGATGATAAACCATCGGTAATTAGTCTAAATATATATCATATTTTTAATCGGAGGAACTATAGTCGGGTCAGGCAAAGGGCCGTGCGGCCAAAGAGCAAGTGTAGTTCGGGAAATAAAAAGAAGGAAACGCCATTATGCCAATGTCATCAAGTAACAATTAACATAACTAAGAACGAAACATGTCTAGTTGCGAGCATACTCATATTCACTTTTATATTTTCTTATTTGAAAAAATAATAATGCATCATATTTTGTTTACTCACAGGGACTAGTCGGTTTACGTAGATGGTCTGGCGAAATTGCAAGGTGTTTGGAATTGCAAAGGTGCCGCTCAAATTACAAAGATGGATATATTTTGAAAATGTCACTAAGTAACCATTTATACTCAAATTCATATTTTCTTTTCACAATAATTGTATCATTGTATTATTACTCACAAAAATGCAGGGACTAGTAAATTCACGCAGATGGTCTGGAAAAATAGCAGAGAGTTTGCAATCGTCAAGATCCCTCTAAAAAACAAAGATGGCTTCGTGATTGTCGCCAACTACCGACCGAGAGGGAACGACAACAAACCTGGCGAATACAAGAGGAACGTACCCGCCCCAGACAATGATGCTGTTTAGTGTAATCCAACAAATTGCGTCATCTTGGGGGTGTTTCACAAAGATCCTAAGTTGAACTTAACTCTAAGTTGGACTTAGAAACTATGAAAAGCTATTAGTTTCTTTGAAAAATTGTTTAATAAGTTCTTTTAAAAGGGATAAAATGTTGATTCAAATCATTAAAATGTTCTATTATCAAGGAGATTTCACGTTCTTGATGTAAAATTTATGAAAAGTCTAAAAAACTTGCATTTTTGCTTTTGAATATATATTTATTTCATGGTTACACATGGCTTACCATAATTTTAAAGTCCAACTTAGAGTTAAGTTCAACTTAGGATCTTTGTGAAACACCCCCTGGCGATTTGTGGTTGCTTGGTCTACACCCATTTGGCGACCGTCTCATTGTCGTCGGTTGAGAAAGAGAAGGGCGCTAAGTCACTGTTTGAACTTTTTGAGATAATCAAGTATCAAACTTGTGGAGCATTGTAGAAACCCAATATAGCTATTTTGTAATCTAGATAGATAGATATTCTCAAACTTAAATTATAAATAATTATTATCCGACAGTTTGCCATCACATGCATAGAGGAGGCTCGGAGCCTCCGACCTACAAGATGTTATCGGCATCACTCCATTAAGCCAAAAATCGACTTAATGCCATTTTCAACTATCACCCGACGTTTTGGTCTTCAACATGATGCCTAAAACCTCTATTTCACGAATTCCAACTTGATTCCCAATCCAAACTCTTAACCCCTTCTCTAAATCTGTAGTCCTAATCCACATCCTCTGGATTAGGTTCACTAATATGTGAACTAATACGTGAAGTAATTGTACTCCTCTGGATTAAGATTACTGGATTAGGATTTCTTCCGTCGTCTCTTCCCCCATCCTATAAATCTTCTGGATAAGAATTTTGCTAGAAGATTATTAAAATGGTTGCAGACCCAATGGGTGTAGACCAAATGGACACGTTGCCCCTCTCGCTGCGGACGTTTTTTATCAATTAAAAAGCCTTGTACTATAATTCGTTTATTTGATTCATATTATTTGCAATTATTCATCTAAGAAGTCTTGAAACGTACCATTCATTCGCTTCTTTCTCATGAATGTCAGTAGCCAGTATCAACATTTTGAAACGCGCTTGAGGTTGATGTTTACCGAGTAATAAATAAGCCCGGACAAAATCTAAAAACGTTAATTCTTGGCTAGATAACGTCTCTTTAAACGCACCAAAGGTGGCAGGAAAGCGTAAGTGTATACGGACTAACAATTGTAATTTACCAAAAAATACTTTTTATTGTTGCGTATGATAATTTGTTTGCTTATCATAATGAAATTATTATTTCATTTAAAATGTATTCATCATTGTTGAGATATTTTATTTCTGCAATTCACATCCAAGTGTGTTTTTTCTTGTCTTTTCTGGAGCACACATTTATACTGGAATGAGTTATATCAGTTCTTTGCCAAATAACAGTTTTACATGTAGGCTAACTAAAAAAACACACATTTAAAATATTGTTACCACCGAATTTAAGTTATATCGCGTACCATTTTACTGATTGTGTAAAGTAACTATAATGTAAATACAAAAGTACCATTTTAAAGGCGAAATAACATTTTTGTGAAGTTCTTACGAATTATCTTCTTAACATCGGCACAACTGCTCAGAAGGAATGCTCCCCATGTAGTTGAGATGGTGCACATAATTATTCTGTTAGAACTGGCATTGTATCATATGACCAACAATGATAATTATGCAAACGGCTTTAAATGTGACATTGTATTTACATATTATGCTATTTTATTTAGGCATATATTTATGAAATTAAAGGTATACGCGAGTACTGGTTAATTTTGAGTCTTTTACTTGATTTTTAATCCATGTGAGAATTATTAACATTAACGGTGAATCGAGCAACTATGGCACTTTCATTCGATACATGAACATTACTTCTTAATTTGATATATATATATACACATGTTTTCTGCAACTTTTCACAGGGCAACCAGTACTTAAGTATATTTTTAAACCGCGTAAAAAGTATGCGCTTGGTTGTCCAGTTCAGCGTAAAACAAAAAATTTAATACATGCACATGCTTGTGATTCGACCTATTTTTACTGAGATATCGTTTGAAGAAAAACATTCTTCTTTATTATGTAATATTGAATTATTCACGATTTGAAACTGATTATGGTTTTTATTAACATTACGTAAGAATACTTATTACAAATGGTTATCCTGTATAATTGTATAAAGTATTTTTCCAAAATAACGCAATTTAACTAACATTTTGCTTCATTTTGCTATAAGTTATGTTATTTCTTTCTGCCAATATTGTTTTTCTTCTTCTGAAATCATCCAAAAGACACTTTATGATCGAAACGTCTTTCCTGACATTACGTAATGTACTTAGAAAATCATTTCGGAAGACTTGATCTATTATATCTCATTTTCTCGAGTTTTCTGTATATATAGAATTGAAATAAAATATTATCTTTCCAAAAAATGAAATACTGATAGTGATAGTTGTTTGTTTGTCCATATGTATATAATATTCATTTATGTAATAGAAAATTGCAGGTTGTATTGACTGCTGTCCATTATAAAGAAGTTTTTTGATCGGCCGTATGGCAAGCCGTTTTAACATTTTATTCATATTTCCTGATCAAGAATTGATTTCTTGATATCAAGAAATGTATTCTTGATATCAGGAATGTAAATAAATGTTAAAACGGCTTGCCATACGGCCCGGGTTCGAACCTATATTGTGTCTCTCGGATGGTGGCGATAAAGGGCGGCCCCAGACGTAAATAATCATCATAACTGATTGAACGCGTCTATACAAATCAAATAACAAAATACCATCCTACTTTGATTTCATTCAAGACGGAAATATACAAGTATTGATTGTTGAATTAATATTTACGCGCATGTAAACCCTCCACATAAACACGTATAATACAGACACACAATTATACAACCGGGCATAATTATCAACATGCAAGATACATTCACTCACAAAATATAGGTCTCCCTATAGTACATTCATATCAAATGCCAAATATGCGGATGTTTACAGTTAATCAACTCGAAATGTATTTGGTAATATTTTAGGTGACAAATTATAAAATTGTTTATGTCGGATGGAAGATTGTATTATTGTATGTTTTTAAGACTTGATGCGTGATAGTAATACAAATGCTTGAGCTAAAATAAAGGTATGGATAAGCCTAGGTGTATGAAAGCCTTATATGTAACGTTCCTTCCAACCACGAGTCGTCGTTTTTGAATTTGTTAGTTTTCATTTCGCTCGTAACTCGGCGTAATTTTGTCCGTTTGATACATTTTCAGACTATTTCTTCAAGCATGGACTATGTAACTGATATGTGACTTGCCCGTCACACTTATGTTTTGGCACATAACACCGAAATTACCAAATACCTTTAATACAAGATATCAGAATCTTTGACAACACCGACTTGATAAATATTCGCCATCGCTTGTTAACAAAAATAAAGAGACTACTCTTGTTGAGTATATATACACAATTTATTTACATTATCAGAAGAATACATCATGACTATAAAAATAAGTATCATATACCGGAGATTGATACGTTCAATATTATTGTTCATTGAAAAGACTGAATACAAACTAAAACCTAATCTTTGGCACATGGTTAATGATTCCCTACAAAAATGATTGGGCGCGTATGTCGACCAAAATACAGTCAAACCTGCGTATAGTGACCTCCTAGGAGAATCAGGAAAGTTGGCCATTGTAGACATATAGACAGGGTCCATGTCATTGTGTCTCTCTGCAGGGGAACACATTTGGTGGTCACTATAGGCAGGTTGGCTGCTATCGGCAGGTGGCCACCAATAATAATAATAACAATAAAATATATTTAGAAAGCGCAAATTGCAATGAGCCTCGAAGCGCTATTATGATTACCCGGTCAACGAATACACACTTCAATATTTCCTGCACACAAAGTGCACGATTTCCACTCCCTGAAGAGTATTACAACCAGTCGCTTGTTAGACGCACACAGTGCTAAGTAACCATGTTCCCATTCTTCAGGGTCCCCATTTATTATACACCTGGGTAGAGAGCAACAATATTGAATAAATTGTCTTGCTGAAGGACAAACGCAAAGGACAATACACTGGATTCGAACTCGGGATCTCATTCATTGGAGAGCGCGCGCTCTACTAATTTTACCACACTACCTCCACAAGACATCTTTGACTGTATTACGAGAAAAGGTCCTCAAATATACATGTATATACAGTGTAAGTAGGTCTTACGTGACAAGCAAAACAATAATCACAAGACGCTCATTCCCTGCTAATCGTAAAAACAAATAATGTATAAACTATCTACACAAAATCCGAAGAGCAACGGAAAATAATATTTATGTACACAAATAAAAAGCTTATTAATACTTGGACATTTCTAAGAAGGCCGAGGCACCAACGTCAAGAAATAGACCCGGGGAGGTGGTGGGGGGTACTCGCGTATATTGGCAATACGGGTATTGTGCTGCTTTGAACAACTCTTTTTTTTCGGAGCCGATTGCCGCTCTCATTTTCTTCGGAAAGGGGCGCTCTGTAGACCTATAAGTAAACGAAGCCCGCATATAGCCGCTCTATAGACTATGAGTTACGAATAGCCGCTCTTTAGGCCTATGACAAAAGGCTGGTCGAGTCCCAAGACCCTGTTTCTCACTCAGATTGACAGCTCCCAAGACCCTATATTTCCCCCCCCCCCCTCTCATCCGCTCTCTAGATCCCCGTTTCGAAGTTGGCTGAGGCACACCCCCGCCAAAAGATAGTTCAAATTCACCTCCCGGGTAATAGATCCCTCACAATAGTTAGCTGGCTGAATAGTATTTGGAGGTGGGGCACACAGGCGTATTATTAAAGTTTGTATCATCCAAACGGTTGCAACTCCAAAAATGAAATAAGGTTTGCCAATTCGAAATTAATACTTTGGAAACAAACAAATTTAACAGTCTGTTTTTATAAAACGATACACAGCTAAATGCACACTTACAATGGCGCGCGTATTGTTCGTTGTTCGATGCTATGACGGGCAGTTAGTGCGATTTATCAGGTAAATTGAAAAAAATGGGAACCTGACATGGTCTCACTTAAGACATCCTAAATTAAAAACTACTCGATCAAAATTATCGATCTTGTTTATCATTTTTCTTTGTAAGAGATGCCAGATACCATGAATCTAGTCATCATGTGTCTTTATTATGGCAAGTACCCCGTTCCGTTTTTTTTTTTTTTTTTTTTTTTTTTTGGGGGGGGGGGGCCACCCTGTATAGTAAGAAGAAAACAGCAAGGTATAAAAAGCGTAACATTCCATACGTTAAGTTGATAAAAGACCAAAAATGCCCTGGTCACAATGGACGCACAATAGGTTCACGACGAACATTTGTGGGATTTATTGGCTTGTTTTGCGATTTTATACGACAGTCGTACGAAGAAATGGGTTTGGTATATCGAAAAATCTGCCATGGCTTGAAACGGACTACCATATTTCATGCCACGATAGATCCACGACATTTGTGTCGTACTATAGTGTCGTGATAACATCGTACGACAATCGTACATTCGTACAAAAAATAATATGTTGTGGATGCCTAAAGTTTGATGTCGTACGATAGACCTGCGACATAACCAACCCCCATAACCACAAACTGTTCTGACTTCTCTGTCCGTATATTGTTCCTGTCGTGAAAATGTCTAAAAATGTCATTCTGACCACTTCCACGACAATCATACGAAATTTAATCACGACCGAAAATGAACATTTCGTACGAAAGACCCACGACAAAATTATCGCGGTTTTCACTGTGACCAGTGCTTTACTATGAATGTCTTTACATTATAGTACTGATATTCCAATACCAATATTTTTTTTAATCAAGTTTTTCATCTTCTAAAAACAAAAATTCCATAGATTATTTATTAATGTGCCTGAAAATCGTAAAATATATACTTTTAAACTCATTCAAAGTCCCTAAACTTGTGAAAATAATGTTTATCCAATCTGACGTATATCCTAAGTTGCGTGTCAAGTTGAGGGCTGAATTGGGTGACGAGTTGTGTGTCGATTTGGATACCGAGTTGGGTGCCAAGTAAGTTGCCGAGTTGTTTGTCAAAATTAATGCCGATTGGGGTTCCGAGTTCGGTTACCGAGTCTGGTGACGGGGTGGGTAACAGGTTGGGTGACGAGTTGGGTGACGAGTTGGGTGACGAGTTGGGTGACGAGTTGGGTGCTGAGTCGAGTGACGAGTTGGGTGCTAAGTCGGATGAAGAGTAGGGTGACGAGTTGGTTGCCAAGCTGGATGTCGAATCCGGTGTCGAGTTGGATGTCGAATCGGATGTCGAGTTGGTGTGGAGCTTGGTGCCCGGTTGGGCGCTAAGTCGATTGTCAAGGTGAGTGTGCCGATCTGTATGTTCCCTGGGTTTTGCACATTTTGAGTCTTCACGAGAGTACTGCAAACTTTTTCTTGAATACATCAAAGTTGGCTACGATATACCCCGATCTGTTTTTTTAGTTAAACGGAGCAACATTTCCCTAAAAAGAAACCTATATTAAGTTTGATATAGGTAGGACTGGGATAGCTTGACTCGGCTCTGATTCAACTGGAGAAATAACCATAACTAAGAATAGCACTGCACTGCGCGTAGTAAGCTAATGTTGAGCTAAACAATATCTAGATATGTTCAACTTCTCGACCAGTTCTGGACTACATGCGCGTTTCCTTCTCAACGATCTGCGCATTATGTTCGCCATCGTCAATGTCTGTTTGGTGCTTGGGCGCTTTTACCTCGTGATCTGATTTGACTCCGGTTGTCGCTGCTTCACTGTTGTTATTTGTATTCTCGTTCTCACTAGGATGGGACCCATCTTCTTTATTGTCCTGTTTTCCACATTCCAGTTCTTCGCATTCCCCCTCTCCGATGTCATCAGCGTCTTCAAACGCGTCATCGTCTCCGACACCGTCGTCAATGTCTGGATCGTCATCCAGTATGGTGTTGACGGTTTCCATTCGCTGTTTTTCGAATTCCTCCGTGGGTTTGCCAACGATGATGTCACCGATGTTATAGTCATCACCACGTTTCCCGAAACCGTCGTCGTCGTCATCATGCATTTTCAAGTACCCGTTTTTATTATCCTTCACCTTCACGCCACCGTCGTCGTGAATCATCTTCTCCAACGCCCGCTTCTCTGTTTTAACCTGATCACCGGAGTCGTCGTTGTCGCCAGCGTCTATTTCGCAATTGATCGCCTCAGCCTCGACGTCACACTGCCGGTAGTCACCGGTGTCCGGTCTCGCGATCTTGCCCATGCGGATGAGGAGGCGACGGACGGCGACGTAGGTGACGATCATCACCGCGCCCTCAGTCGCCTGCAGGATGGACACCAGCGCCGGCATCCGCGCCACCAGGTCCGCCTCGGGCTGCGGGTACGACAGCTTGGCAACGGTGATCGCCAGCAGACTGTTCTGGACGCCGGTCTCGAACGAGATGGTGAGCGCCTCCTTGTTGGAGCGGCGGAGTAGCTTGGAGATGCCGAAGCCCAGCAGGCCGCCACAGAACGGCAAGGCAAAACAAATGGCGTAGACGCGCCATGGGGCGTTGAAGATGTAGACTTGGGACGGTACACCGATGGTGAGGATCAGGATCACGGAGAGGAACGACACTGGTTTCAGGCACTTCAGCAGGAAGTTGGCAACCTGGTATAGAGAGACGGGGAAAATGTGATCAGAATGACTCAGCATCATCTAAAATAATGCGAAGTTTCGAGGCGTTGACAATTGAAAGAGGTCTTACATTTGCAAGCTAGTAAGAAAGTATTCATTGGCAAGATGGAAGGCGATGAATGTTAGGAAATTTTAAATGCGGGGGTTAGGCCTCAATTATCGCATTAGATCATTTCAACATACTTTTATCAGATAAAACATTTATTCTTGAGCACAATCATCTTGCAATATGAAGTCTATAGCGGGAATAAAAACTCTTACTTATTAAAACAAAAACAGGGAAGGGTAATACAAAACTTTACAATATTATAATAAGTAAACATCAATATAAACAGTAGGTATTTAACATTATGCAATTGCAATCACCTTTTCACTTTTCTGGGTGATGTAAATCCCGAACGCCACGGGAACGAGCATGAGACCCAGCTGCATGGCGATGTCCTTGTACGGCGTCTTCAGCCCGCCGGCCGCCGACGTGCCGGCAGCCGCGGTGATCCTGGAACCGTAGATGAGCATGTTCAGCGGCATCATGCCCAGCGCCATGAAGCTGGAGAAGAAGGTCATAGTGATGCTGAGAGCGAAGTCGACGTCCATGAGGAGAGCGAAGACGTTGCTGATCCAGCCTCCAGGACACGATCCGATAATCAGGAGACCGACCGCGGCCTCGGGCGTGACGCCGGGCGCCTGGGCAAGCACGTACGCGATAAAGGGCATGATGACGAACTGGCAGGCGATTCCGGTGAGCACGCCGAACGGCCGGCGGACCTTCTCGCGGATGACGACGAGATCGATCTTGGAGCCCATCGTCACATACGAGATGATCAACCAGATCAACAACGTGTACGTGAACACCTTCTCCATGAAGCCCAGCCGCCGTTTCACTTTCACCACGTAGTTGAAGACAGTGATCTCAACGTAGGCGTTCACATTCATGACTTCGTCTTTCCCGCCATCTCCACTAGACGCGATACTATCGTCCGCTGCCAGTATCGCGTCGTCTGCTTCTGCTTCATATGCGTGCGTTACGTTCAGCTGTAGTTCTCCCACACTGAGCGATCTACCGCGAATAGGGATTGCGATTGTCAGGTTACCGTCGACGGGCTCGAGTAGCGATTGGCTTTCGTTGAATAGGATATCGACGGACTTCGCATCGACGCTCGATATCGAGATCGTAATGTTGCCGACGATTCCGCTGATCGTTGCGTTGATCGAAGTCACGGCTCCTTCGGTAACAATAAGCTCTGGAGGGTTGAACTCGACAACTAGTTGTGCCCCGCCGGAGAGAGCGCTAGCATCACAAGGCGGGTGGGGGTGGGTCAATACGGGAGAGAAAGTCCAGCTTAGAAGCCATGCACTGATCAGAAACATCCAAAACTCCTGTAAGAATTATAAGAATAGTTTTCGAAAAGAAAAGTATGAGAAAAACAAAGACAAGACATTTACCCAACTTAAACAATGTAAGAGACAACGGTTAAAAAGGGGAATTGGGCAATGTTATTTATATGTGAGGAGAGCATTCTTTAATTGAAACACGGGGTGCTGGGGGAGGGGGGGGGGGGTGGGGGCTGTGATGTATTTTGTGTATTGTACTCTTCTTCTAAGTTGTTTTCATCAAATTATTAGGGACATCATGCCCTTGAAATGCATGTTATATCATTGCTGCGCCAGTCATGCCAGTGGGGGGGGGGGGGGGGGGGGGGGGGGGTTGTGGGGGGGGGGGGCACGCAAATTATTGGGGTTATGCAGATCTTTATTTTGTTATGGATTTTCCCCCTTTTTTTTGTATGTTTCTTTTTTCTTCAAATTATGCTCCCGTCGCTTCACCACCGTGCTACGACATTGGTTGCCGACCCCCAAATGTCATTCCTTAGTCATAATACCAAAGTGTCCAGTTGTTTCAGTCGTTGACGTATCCCGTCATCAATTTATTCTGACAGATTCACAGACTGATATTTTCATTCTATAAATACAAGTAAATGTCCGCTCAACAAACATGACAAAACGGTGTTGATACAGCTTTAAAATGTCCGGTGGATAAATCGACATGCGTTAGTCATTACAACCAACTCTCAGTGATTGAATTCGAAGTCGAAGTCGTTATCATTTTCGTTCAAGATCAACATAAGACCTTCAAACACTCCATAATCACCTCCGGGTGCCAAGTCGGATTTGGACGCAGGAAAAGTGAATCGATCAGCTGTTCACCTTCCAGGGTAGGGTCGAGTGATTAAAAACTGGTCCAGCCCAATCGCCATGGCAATTATAATCAATTGCCCGAGGTATCATACTGTACTTTAGGTTAAAGGGATCTCGTAACTTTGTTGACATGTTCAAAAAGCGATGAATGGTTGATAAAATATGTATTTTTGTGATATGATATGTTCACTAGTTAATGCGCGGAAATTTCACCTTTAAAAAGATGCTATATATAAGTGATATTCGCTAACTCAATGCACAAACTTTGTACACAATTACAATTATGACTATCCAGTGGATAGTTAAAAATTGAAACAATTCAATCGATAATATCTCTCTAACGAAAGAGAAATTCTAAAAACCAAATCTGTTCCATGCTTCTATTGGTACATGGTATGAGAGAACCACTATAATTATTTATAAAGTTATATTGATTTTGACAATGGTATCCCTTTAATATTGTTTAAAGAACCTAAATAATTGTTAACTTGTGAAAACATTGTGCACTCTCTCTCCATCGACAGCAGTCCATGTGTCACTCCACGGCCGAGCAGCAGACCACATGACCATGGAAATCCCGGTGGGAATCGGTGAAAAGGCAGTTCGCAAAGATTCGCGTACCCTGGCACCATAAAAACAAATATTCATGGTTGTCAGTCGTCCAAAAGAGGCACGTGTTAAAATATATGTTTTGGTTATACAGTGGCGTAGCGAGGGGGCTCCTGCGCCCGAGCACCACCCCCACCCCCGATCCGTTTTTTGGAAGGTTGTTAGCCGTTTGATTCTATTTTGGGGTTTTGAAAAGCTAAACTCCAAAAGCTCCCGGGGGGGGGGGGGGGGGAGGGGGCTCCGCTCCCTGGTCCCTGGACCAACACTAGAGACCCCAAGGCGGGACCCTGGACCATGCACGCCCGAAGGTTAGAGCCCCCTTGCAGAATTCATAGCTATATATACGTCATTGTTTATATAATACAAAAATGAATAATAAAGTAAGAATTTAAAATGAAATAAAAAGTATTTATGAATAAGTTGCACTATTTTAGCAGGATCCTGTCCTTGTCTTATTACATCAGTCTTGCCCATTTGAACGTTGCCATGGTTGTAAGGGTTGTACAGGGGAGCTGGAGCAGGGGGGGGGGGGTGGTTCCAAGTTGCCACAAATAAAGTTACATTAATTAAGGTTTAAGTAACTTTTTCGCAAGAGGGGCTGGGTACAAGTGCTGCAAAGATAAGTGATATTATTTTATCAAAGGGGGAGGGGAGAGGGGGGGGGGGGGGTGTCAGTAAGGACGCCAGGAATTTACACCGGTATGGGGGAGTTGCCCCTTGATGTACCATCGGTTCATCTGTGTTTAGTGACATAATATCTACTGGGGGGGGGGGGGGGGGGGCACGGAGGGCAGCTATACATTGAATGAGTCCCACCCCACCCCCCAAAACAATCATTGGTGTGCCCCAAATCATGATGTCCGCGCTACGCCACTGTTTGTGTTTGGTAAGAGTATAATGCGCAATAATAATTGTTCAGAAGATTTAGGCTTTACCGCCGATTTTGTATTTCCCACGCGAGAAGTCCAGAGTCATGGTCAATGTGTTATTTCTTAGCGTTCATTCATACTTGTCCGTACTGCATGGCGTAGCGTGGATGGATTTATTGGGGAGGGGGAGGGGGGGGGGGGCACGCAAATAATTGTGGGCACACTTTATAGGATGTTTTCCTTTTGTTTGTATTGTTTTTTCATAACATTATTTGGGTGGTGGGGGGGGGGGGGGGGGGGGGGGTGGCACATGTCTCCGGCGCTCCGCCACTGCTTATCTGCTTCAGTTTCGTCCGTAGTTGTGTTTTGTTTCGTGTATTTTATAGTCATGTACCTAGTATTAGTATTATTACAAAATAGAACTGTACATTATGGATATAATGTTCTATGTTCAATGTTGAACGTTTTATTTCTCATAATAACATAAATAATATAAAAAATCATTGCGCACAATGTAACATTATGCATAAATATACGAAACACATAACACAAAATGAATACATAAATAAAATAAAACTGAAATATAGCATAAACATAACACAGGACAATTTGCAAATTGATTACAAAATGCTAATGTTATAAATGTGGAGAAAGATATCTGAAATCCCATTAAAACCTATATGAACGCGATACATCATAGGTTTTTAGACCGACTAGAAAGAAGAAAACTAAATAAAAATGTAAGCATTGAAATCCCAACTCCCCAAAAGTGATGTATATTTCACCATAGAAAACAATAGAACATGATTTGATTTATAAATGTTGATAATGGTAAATAGTAACAGGGATGATTATACGAATAATATTTTTATAGCGAGATAACCCAAATAATAAGTATTGTTTTCTGCAAATCTAACACATGAAGGAAAGGTAATGTATTTGTCCTTATGAAAGACTGTGCGAAAAATCAATTACCAAATATAATCATAACGATCATCACATTTGTGGGA